>JARJHM010001237.1:0-48257 GCA_033356055.1 Carex pumila | reverse complement strand
TTTCTGACTGCCTTCACGCTCATTTTGGCTAAAGCCTCTTGCATGGCCTCCTCCAGCTTGGCAGCTTTAGCAAATAGAGTTGTGATCTGATCAACTTTGGATCGGCCGCCTCCTCCAACTCGAGAACTGTCACGGCCAAACCACTGTTGGTTTGTCACCATGTTGTACATTAGATCCATGGCGTCTTGTTCTAGGTCTGTCTGGCCTCTGTTGTCGGTTTGTACGGTCCGTCTGAATCTTGTGCGGGCCATACGGAGAGGTGACAGATGTGGTGGTGCTGGAACGAATGTGCTGGAAGTTTGCCCCTTGCTTCTGAGTTGGTAGTGGTTCTTGGGCTGTAACTTTTTCCGTATGTTCCTGCAAAGATGAAAAAAAAATTAAAATTAAAATCTAGAATTAAGCAAAAATAATAAAAAGTTCAGAATTTTCGTTGCCGTCCCCGGCAACGGCGCCAAAAACTTGTTCCGGTCAGAATATATGCTACAAAGTTTCAGTATAGCAAGCTATACCTTTTAAACATTTGTTATACCATGTCAAATCAGATAGCAAGTGTACTATCCTATCGATGAGTATACTCAGGTATCGATCCACAGGGACGGAAGAAAATAATCGGACTTATCCTAAAATTACTTAAGATTCTAGAAGTGAGAGAAATTGGTTTGGTTTTGTTCTAACAATTCTAATAGTTTATGACAAGTTTAAAAGTAAATAAAAAGAATTAAAGTTTTTTCAATTGATAAAAAGGCGTTTCCAGGGTTCAGATTTCATTTTTGTTCAGTCCCGAGGCATACGGCCCTTAGGGTTTCCCATACGGTCCGTATGGAACCCCGAGTTAATGCAGCAGCTATTGTTTTCTGTGTTGGTGCTAATGTTTAGGGTTTCTATCGACCAGATCTAGATGCCTAACCTCAACTTTCACATTTTCGCTTAGCACCCGATTACCGGACTCAAATACTTCCCTCTTAGATGCGTTAAACCTCAACTTTTGCATTTTGGCCTAATTTATCTAAGTTACTTGTTGGTTTACTAAAAGTATCCAAGGACTTTCGCCTCAAGGAAAGTTTCGCCTTTCGGGTACTCCTTGGTTTTACCCTACTTCATATACTTTATTCGGTTGGATTAAATGTCATAGACTTGGCTCCTAACACATAGATGTGCGCATTCATCTAGAGGGATGACTAATCAATTCAAGCAAGCACAAATAAAGCAATCGAAATACTACTCAACAAAGTAAAAACAAAGCATTCAATCCAAAATCCAAATAGCATGCAACAAAACCAAACTAGAAACTACATCTTAGCCCTAGAAACAAAGTAAATTAGCTAGTCATGTTCATAAGATAACACAAAGAACAAGAAATAAAAGAGTTTATGACAAAACAGTGGAAAATCCAAAGATCCGTTGCAAACTCGCGTTTTTCCCTTCTCTTCTTCTCTTCCTCCTCTTGTCTTTTGCTCCAAGAAAGGTTGTCCAAGTTCCAGTGGTGAATCCCCCTTTTTTTTGTGTGGAATATCTCATTTAATGCCCCATATCGCGCCTCAAAAGGCTTCCTTTTCGGCCTACTTAAATTAAGCTGATTTCATATTCCAGCTGGATTTTCCAATTTAGCGCCATACGGGCCGTAGGGGACCCCGTACGGGCCGTATGCCTGTGCTTTGTCTTGGAGACTTTGTGCCTCTGTTGTGGAACCTTCTGTGCAGTTGGGCAGATCTTGTATGGGCCGTACAAAATGTCATACGGGCCGTATGAAAAGTAGTCAGATCTAGTTTTTCGCCTTTTTTCCTGCAAAATACCAAACAAGCATAGCAGTACCACATTTCATCGAAATATAAGTAAAAAGTCCACATTTATAGGCTTTAAAGCACAGGTTCCAGTGTAAATCAGGGCCGTAATTTAGATATAATATGGAGATATCAGTAATATGTGTATTACAAATTATTTTGTACTATATATGAATTAATTTCTATTTTGCAAAGTTTAAACAACTGATCTAAACCATTAAGCATGATCTCTCATATAAAAATGTATTGCCAATCAAATTATATATTTTTTTTTAAATCTTCTTACTATTTTTATTAGATAGGTAGAAAATCATTGCTATCGGATGGTTCATATTTTTAGATGAACTGATTTCCTACCTATCAAAAAGATAGTAAAATAATTAAAAATTATAAAATTTAGCCTCCAAATATATTTTCATATAGAAATTATATTTAGCAGTTCAAATCGAATATTTTAACCTTTTACTTCAAACCACACTCAAATTATAATTATAAACTGCTTAAATGAATGTGAACTGTATAATGGGGGTGAGGGGGACGGTTTGTACAAAAGAGAAAATTAAAGGAAAACAAAAAAGAAGAAAAAAAAATCTAGAAATGGTAAGAGCTAGCAGGCTGTCGAGAAGCAACGGTGCACAGGAAGCATATCCTCTGCAGAGTTTTTTCGTGTGGAGTTTTTAATCTGATCCGTTCGTTTCGGATCGAACGGATCCGATTAAAAATTCTGCAAATTTTAATAATTTTTTTTCAATTCAAACAAGATCTAATCTGTTCTATTCAATTATAAACAGACAGATTAAATTAAAAACTCTACACAGAGAAACTCCGCACAGAATCCTATTCCACAGTGCACATCCAAATAAGGATAAAAGGGGAGATGGGGGGTCACGTAGAGAACATGGGAACCAGTACATCTATATGGCCAACTTGTTTTTCCAGAAACGTACGGCCAACCTCTTCTTTTAAGATCACTTCAAATTCAAACCATGGATTAAACTTTTAAAGAAACCAAAAAAAAAAAAATGAAAGAAAATCTACTAAGGCTGTCACGATTTGGTGCAGGAAATACATGTGCTTATGGTAGATATGGCACATTCTGACTTTTGGGGGGATGCGTTTGTTGTTTTCCTCTGATCTCTGTGTCCCCATAATGTGTGCATGCGTGGTTCGTATCCATCCCTAAACAGAAACACTCTGGCTTTTCAGATTTCGGATTGGCTAAGTTCCGGCTAAGAGAGAGAGAAGCGAAGAAAGATATATATTGGGACTTCAGTTTGAATGTGATGGCTATTGAATTTAAAGTAATTTCAATGAGTTCGCTAACTATTGAATCTGTTTTAGAATTTATATGTACGAATTTTAAAGTATACGTAAAAGTGCGGGTGCGAATTCTAAAACAGATCATGTGGTGAGCGAATCTATTGGAACTACTTTGAATCCAATGATTGTCGGACTCAAATTGTTCTCATATATTGGTTCCCGAACAATTTCAGAAAAATTAAGGCTCACAGCTTTTGTTTACATCAAATTAAATTAAATATTTACTTTCGGCAAAGAATAAAGAGTTTTTTTTAAGGATAGATGGATGTCAAACCTTTAAATTTCATACTCTATTTTTATAAGAAGTATTTTTATTCTATTTGAATTTAGAACTTATGACTTCTCATTTTATCACTAAATTAAATATTAATTCTCTAAAGATTATAGAGTTTGTTATTCTGTCAATTTAAATTATTTTTTTGTTGTTATAGAAGCGGTTTAAAAGCAGAGCCGAAATATATATAGTAAGTTGCGACAAAATATCAGGATGAGATATAAATTATTTTGAATATTAAGTATATTCTTATAAATAAAAATTAGAAAAGTATCCAAATTGAAGCATTTTTGGAAAAAAAATTAGGGTGAAGTATAATTTTAAATATATTTTTACAAATTAATCTGAGAAAAAATATAAAAATAAAACATATTTTTGAAGCATTTTTAAGCAAAAAGCAAGTGCCCCTGGCTTTATGTGGCTGCGCTCTTACTTAAAATTAAGAAGAGTAAATGAAATACATTAATCAAAAGCCAAATTTTTTTGTTAACTAAATTCTAAGATAAATCTAAATCTAAGATCAATTATCTAATAATAATAATAATAATAATAACAAGTATCACAAGCAATATAAATAATGAAATAACTAAGTGACACAAACTTATTAATAGAGTACCAACACAACAACAAAGTAGGCATTTTCGCGAGAGAAAAAACGCATTTATGACAGTATTCCATTGTGAAAAGTACTATCATGAATAAAAAAAACACGTTTATGACAGTACTCCGTCGTGAAAAGTCATTTTTTACTCTTGCGAAAAGTGCCAGTTGCAAATTTATAATCGATTTACAGCTCACAAGTGTCTTTCTATTCTTAAAAAAAGTCTTGAAAATTTAAAACCTATGATCCATAATCACAAACTAATAGGTAGTAATTATTTTGTTGAACAGTTGCGCAACTAGCATGTATCACGTTAAGTGAGAGTGAATGCATGGTTATTTAATTAATTAAGATACCCACCTATCAATTAAACAGTTCTAGTACAACAGACATATATATAATCTAACTATTGTAACGACGGGATTAATTATATATCTGTAAAATTGTTGTTAATTGAAAATCAAAATGACGGTCAGAACCAATTTTTCGGTATTAATTTATGTATTATACATTTATTTTTTAAGTCAATCGACCAAAATAAGCATGTAGCGGTCAGAACGATTAATTACCACGCATTTTGACCATTATACGGTCAGTTTCATCAAACAAAACTAGAGAGCAACTTGAGTAACGGTGGTAATCGTTGCTAACGGTATTTCACCATTAACCATTAATTTTAATTAGAATTACAAAATACTTTGAGAGATGACAATTAATGGTTGTAACTGTTGTAAAAGTTATTGATAGCTATACATTCATTTTTATGGAAAAATATACATATGTAATTTTTCTTACGTACGTAAACTTTCTAACTTTCTTAATTATGTGATCAATAAAGTGCAGTCGCCTCAAATATATCATCCAAAAGTATTGTAAATTTAATCTAAAGGGATAATGGCATGGATAATACTTTACACAAATTAATTTGTTGGTACTTAATTAATAACATGTCGTAGTAGACACTTTAGACAAGTTCGGTAAACACTTATTAATGTAACGACCTATCTAAAACAACTTAGCTAGGGCTGATGTTAAGCAAGGTTGACACTTAAACGTCAATCGGATTTAAACAATCTAAGGATTGATACTTAAGCAAGCTAAGTCCTTAGTTTTCTGATTCAAAAGCATCAAAAAAAGGGAATAATGGCAACTAGCAGCAATGAGGAGCAAGGACGAGTCATTTTCTTACAACCAATTATCTTTTTCTTCTTCTTTTTACCAATGCATGATCCACAACATCAAACTTTTTGCCATAACATCGAAACTTTAGCATGCAACTTTGATTATGACATAATAGTCGGCCATTTTTATTAATACCCTTAACAAAAAACTTAATTTTAAAAATGCCATTTTTATCTTTTTTTTTTGTCAAAACTACCCCGACCGCCAGGCCCACGGGCAGCCCAAAAATCCAACCAAACCGCCCGTGGATGGGGCGCTCCATACCACTAGCGGACCGCCCATGGGATGGGCAGTCTACTGTTTTTTTTTTTTGTTTAGAGATCTTAATATTTTGATTTAAATAATTTTGTGAAAGAAATTTTTTTTGTTTAGAGCGTGTGTCAAAAAATAAGACAATAGTTGATTTGAAGTATATTTTAAAGAACTAAATTATTGATTTGATTCCTTAAAATTTATATGCATACTAAAATCATTAACCATAGACAATAGTTGATATGCAATACAAACTAAAAATGATCGAATCAATTAGAAAGTGTCTAAAGAAATCAAATTCAAAATTCAAAATTTTTTCATGTAATTAAAAAAAATCCATCTTTTAGATTATTTACAAAATATTTAATAAATTTCTATAATAAAAACTTTTACCATAGATTTTGGTTACAAAAAATTATTAAATAAAAAAACGATTGTACTTAAAAAATGAAAAAAAAAAACACACTTGCACACATAGTTTATAGGTGATTTGATTCGAAGAGGAAAAAATATGAATAATTATAGTCATTTTTGCACTTCAGTTTTAATTTTTTCCTCGTAACTACAGTAGAAGAAGGTTATATTATGGTTTTCACTAATTTTATGGTCTTCTTTTTCAGTCACTGCATTAGTTTATGCGTCAACTTTCATAGGTATAAATACTTGAGAAATAAGAGATTAATACTTTCAAAGAATGATATTAATATTTTCATACGTAACTTGATATGATGATGCTCTCTTTTCACTCCTCTAATAGTCTCCTCGTCAACATTCCTCTAATGAAGTAGTGGGAATTGATACAGGGACTAAACTGCAAAAGTGATTGCACCAGCATGTAGAGCATTCAAAAATACACAGAACTGATATAAATTTCAACTTATTTGGATTTTTTTACAGTTAGTTATGAATTTTCAAAGTTTAATTTTCGAAAAAACTTTAAACAGCTATAAATAAAAAATAAAATAGTTATAAAGAGTTACGACATCACTTCATAAATATATCAAATGTTTTATTTTTTGGCATACACTCTAAACAAGAAAAAATTTTCTTCACAAAATTATTTAAATAAAATACTAAGATCTCTAAAAAAAAAGTATGGAGCGCCCTAGCCACGGACGGTTTGGTTGGATTTTTGGGCCGCCCATGGACCTGACAGTCAGAGTAGTTTTGACAAAAAAGGTACAAAATGATATTTTTAAAATTAAGTTTTTTGTTAAGGGTATTAATAAAAATGGCCGCATAATAGTTGTTTTTTAAAGTAATTTTATTAATATATAGATGCTTAGTAGTGCACACATCAATTACACATTAGTGACACTGATGATGTGTGCACTACCACTTTTTTTGGATTTGAAGCGTGGAAACAATATATATAATGTGGGGTTTCCCATATCTTTGGATCAATAGCCAAGAGGTGTCCCTAGCTAGCATCTTTTCGTCCCAAAACTCCTTATAATGACCTTTACTCTCTCCAAAAGGCACGTCAGTCATTCTAAGTCTTCCCAATATCAAGGAAAAGAGATATATAAAGAGCGGTAAATATTATTAAAGTCCTGTTCCTCCAGTTTGTGAGTGAGAAAGAGCAGTTTTTTTATGAAACACTCAATTAAAATTCGTGATACTTTGATTGCAAATTAGTGGGATGAGCAAGGCGGATATTCTAGGGGTGACTAAGTACCTTGATGATGTCTAGAATCTTTAATCATGTATATTCTAATTTAATCGACCTTTCATTTTTTGCATGCAATAGCCCATATTTTGTTGGTATGTATTAGCCCCTATATTTTTGGTTTAAAAAAAAAATTCTTTGAATTTATTTTCTGGTGCACCGACAGTAACAAATTTTCGTTATTGAAACCTTGATATTTAATTTAAGAGAAATGTTCTGGTACCCCGAGCCATCAAATCCGAGCTCATCCCCGAACTGGTTTAATTGGGTTTAACTATCTGTTAATAACGAAAATTTGTTAATTTGCCATTAATTAACGCATCAATGTTTTAACGCATTGCTATTTTACATTAATTACTTTAAATGTTAGCTTTGCACGGTTTTGTCTTGTGTTTTAATTTCGTGGACAGTCTGTTATGAGGAGTTGTAATCACTAATCCCCGAGCTAGTCCCCCAACTTATTAACAGTCATGTAATCATTAATTAACTACTTACTTGAACATACTTTAAAGTACAATTTAAACCTAGTTAGCTCGGAGACACGATGGAGAATTGGTTCTAATTTTAATTATGCAAATTAACAGCTTTTGATATTTAATAACTAAAAATACAGTCTCCATTTTGAACAAGTAATCCATTAAATGAAGATTTTTCAATATTTGTAAACACAGGTTTACATGCTTTAAAATATGTTTGTAAACACAGGTTTATATGTTTGTAACAAATTTTTCAATGTTTGTAAATACAGGTTTATATGCACAAATTTTCATTGTTTTGTTTATGTTGTTTTCTTGCCAGTATATATTGGTTTATTTGCTTTACACACAGGTTTATATGCTTTAAAATTTGTTTGAAGAATAAGTTTTAAGATGTGTTTGTAAACACAGGTTTATATGTTTGTAACACAAATTTTTTAAATTTTTGTAAACACAGGTTTATATGCTTTAAAATGTGTTTGTAAATACAGGTTTATATGCACAAATTTTCATTGCTTTGTTTATGTTGTTTTCCTGCCAATATATATTAGTTTACTTGTTTTACACATAGGTTTATATACTTTAAAATGTGTTTGTAAATACAGGTTTATATGTTTGTAAACACAGATTTTTCAATGTTTGTAAACACAAGTTTATATGCTTTAAATGTGTTTGTAAACACAGGTTTGTATGCACAAATTTTCAATGCTTTGTTTATGTTATTTGTTTGTCAGTACATATTGGTTTACATGCTTTACTTGTTCACATGTATTGTTCCTAGCACATTCTGCACAAATGAAGAAAATTTGTGCTGGGGGATTAGTACAAATTTAGAGGTGTAAATTTCGTGCTTGGGGACTCGCTTGAGGATTGGTTCCAGTTTAGATCTGTAAATTTTTGCTTGGGGGCGAATTCAAGGATTCGTTTTTATTTTTAAAAATGAAAATTTAACCCATTTACAATAAAAGTTAAACACTTGAACGCAGTAGATTAAACAATTTCCTTTATATGTTTAAATTATACGATTGTTTCGCTGCATTTGGCGATGCTTTTGTTAAATTTGTTTAACAGAGCGTTTTTTTCTTTATGCAGCGATATTCTATACAATAAAGAAAGATTAGTACTGTTATTGCGCTATATGAAGTAAAACCTGATCTTTTTATCGCCGATATTCTAAAAGATTGAGGGACACGCACGAGTACTTTCTTTGAGGTACAATTATCAGCTTCCTTAATTTAATGACATTAATGTAAAATTTATTATGACTCTTTAGTTTCCTCAAATATCTTCATTTTTATTTTCAAATTACTACCCCCCCCCCCCCCCCCCCCCCCCCCTTTCTTTTTTTACTTGAAAGAAGAAGAAAAATAACAAACTCAGAAAGCAACCAAGAAGAATTTTGATTTTGATAGGCATGACACTTTACTGATATTTGTCTGTTGTATTTCATATAAAATTAAAAATTTGAAAACTCTTGTTATATATCTTGTGTTATATAGATATTATTTTTCATTAAAATAAATTTTAACATTTTGTCTCTATCTAATGAGGTTTTTTTTTTTTAAGTCATGATGCGCAAGAGACGAAGAACGAGGACTTGATACATTCGAAGGAACCGCAAAGTTTAATAAAAAGGAGCAGTGTTATTTTGAGAGCAACAATTAGATTATTGAGTGCAGAGAAAAAAAATTCTCTCTTCATATCCGATGTACCCTTCTATAGAATTATTGATCGTGCAGAGAGTAAATTCAATGTTGTTAAAAGAGAATGCAAAAATGACTTAGCTTATATATTGACACATGCACACAGATACTGAGATACATATATAATGGTGGCATTTCTATTTTTAGGGTTGTATTGAATAAGTCAAATCATTCTTTTATAAATTGAATGAATTTATGCTGCAAATAGTTTAAAAATATCTATATGGAAAATATGACTTAATCTATAAAATATAGATGTCAAAAGCCTAGCATCATATAATGAAATTTATTGATATCTTCTAACATAAATATTTTTATTTATATCCGCAGAGCATTATTAAAAAAAAATAAAAAAAATAAAGCATGATATATGAAATAAAGTAATCTTCTTTTTTACATTAACAGGGAGGATTTAATATGTAATTTTTTTTAATTTAATAAGAAAAAAATACCTTAAGAATTCATGTGATGACTACTAAATTTGATATAAAATAATAATTTTTTCTTTGAGTTGCGCATTTAGCTCTCAAAAATAGCAATGCCAACTATTAAAAAAATTAAAAAGACAATAAAGCAAGTCATTCTATTATTTTTTTTCAATAGCATTTATTAGATTCCGTTTATATATTCGATATAACCTTTAATTAAATTTATATCATAATTAGTAATAAATTAAGTATATGAAGAAAGAGAAAAACAATTCTCTACGCTCAATAGTTTAAGAATAATTATTTTAGTACCCATGCTACATTACTCGCACTACAGTTACCGCGCTATAGTACCCGCACTTAGAGAAATAATGTATTATGGTCTCCACTAATTATATAGTTTCAACTAATTATTATTCTAAAATCTAGCAGCATCATTTCTCTATGGTCTCTACTAATTATATAGTTTTTTTTTAAATACCCGCACTCGTTCTCGCGTCAACCTTTCTTTAACAAAAATAGTTGACTTCATAGGAATAAATACTTCAATGCATAGATGTAAATACTTTCAGCACTTAGATATTAATATTTTCAGTGTCATATGTAAAAAATACTTAGATATGTATACATTTGTAGTTATAAATACTTAGAAGATAATATATTAACACCTAAGAAAATATCAATACTTTGATGTGTGATTTGTTATGATTATCTATTTTTGAGTTCCCCAATCATTTCCGCGTTAGCCTTCGTCTAACAAAAATAGTTTATCTCATATGTATAAATACTTTAGTGTATAAGTATAAATACTTTCAATACTTAGATATTTATACTTTTGTCATATGTTAAAAAATACTTGCAAGTATAAGTATAAATACTTGCGTGACGAGAAGTTTGAAAGTACGTTATCATGAATCTCATTTAAAAAAAAAATTGCGTAGGTTTAAAAATATGGAAAAAAAAAATAAAATTGTAGAGATTTTGCAATCCCTGTAGGAAATTATCTTCCTGTATTTAATTTTCGGTGGTTCCCCCTCAGGTACAGTGTTTCGAGTACCATTATTTTCGCACTACAGTACCTGCACAATAAATAATAATTGTTTACCTCATAGCTATAAATATTTTCGTACATAGGTATAAATACTTCTATGTATAGATATTAATACTTTAGAAAAAAAATTCAAATTGTGAAATTTTTGCGATCTCCACAAAAAATTATTTTCCACATTTAATTTTTGATGATCCCCCTGTGAATACAATGTGGTACTGTAGCACAGATACTGTTATCATCTTCCATAATTTAATTGTTGCTCTTAAAATAACACAGTCTCTGCGCATAATCTAGTTCTGTTCTCTTTTTTTTTTTTTTGTGACACCTTCAATGTGCACTTGCATTAATGTTTATTCATATACTATCGTTCAAAAGTAGATACACCTGTTGACATGGATTTGCACCTGCTTCTTTTTAACAAATGAGTGTACGATCAATTTAGTGCAAACTAAAGTTTTCATGAGGATAAATCAAAAATCTAAAACTTTATGGACCAAAGCAGAAAAACGACAATATGTAGCATTATTTTATTCGACTGTAGCATGGGCCCAGATAGGCGAGGAGTGTATGTGGCATGGCATGGCATGGCTTGTGGATTTATTGAAGGGTACAATTAAATGAGATGTTATAGGTTGTCTCCTCAGAGAGTGGAAGGTTTTTGTTGCTTTGATATATGCACCAGCAAATTTATTAAGTGCTGGTACGCGGAAATTGGCATATCTGATATGATATGCAAACTTATCCAGCAAAAAAAAACTTGATATATTTTCTACTATATTAATTGACTAATTTCTATACCATTTTTCACATTATTTGGGCTATTTATAATCCATTATAAGATTTTAACAATGAACTCAAAATTGGCAAATTCTAATAACACACTAATCTGAGATTATATGAAACAAAGGGCTAGCCTATAATCCAAGCGAAGTACTTTAAATATTACCCTTGGTAAGTACTGTTAAATACAATTGATCGAAATTCAAACCTGACCTGGTTTGAAGCATGATGGAGCGTTCCAAATAGGGGTGTCAATGGCACTCTTTTATCCATTTATCCAACCCATAACGCATTCGATAAGACGGATATGATTAAAAAAAAATTCATTTAGCTTATCGGGTGCAGCAAGGATAAAGTTTTTTTTTAAATAACAGGTAAGGATACGGATAAAGACTATTCCTTATCGGTTATCTTATACAGTAATAACTAAAAATAAAATTTATAAAATTATACTTATAGATATATATTTATATGAAAATGATAAATGATATGATATAGTTTTATTTATGGCTCATATTAATCTATTCAATGGTACATTTTTATCTATTTTTCTGATCCGTAACGTATTCAATAAAACAGTTACGGGTAAGATTTTTTTCGTTAGCTTATTGGATATGATTAAAATAAAGTTTTTATCGTTAACATAATGGGTAAGGGTACCCCCAGTTCCTAATGGGAAAATCCAAAAGAACCCTGGACACAGTTGACCTGTCTATTGGCCACCTCCAAGTGCCAAACGTACATTAGAAAAGAGAATCCAGATTTTAAGGGATTTTAGTATTTTTTATTTATAAGATTTTGATTCCTTTGAAATCTAATATATGCTGACAATTGTGTAAGAGCTGCAGCTCTGGGATTTCTCGGTACAATTTTCAATTATTTTTTCAGGTTATTTGTGCGCTCTGTTTCGGTTCAAATTGGGAAATTCTGTTTTGGTTTTGACTTGTTTTTGGTTGCTTGACTTTAGATCTCATCAGATTCTAGATCATGGGTTGATCCCACTTTGAATTGGGTCATGTTAGGTTTTGGTAGTTATCTTTTAAATAAATTTTATTTGGTCAAAATCTGGTTCCGGTGGATTAATCTCTTACGTAGCGCAGTTGGCCTCACGAAATGAGACAAGGAAATTTTGAAATTTTATAACCTCAGATTTTGACCTGAAAGAAAAGGACTATATATATATATATATGGTCCCTTGCCTCTTATTTTGTATGTTACAGCCAACTTGATACTAACATATGAAACTAGATTTCTGTTTGCATCTTGCCTTTTACTATATTACTATTTGACATTTAGAGGCTGCAAATAATATGGTTCAAGTTTCGATAAATTCATAAAAGTCGTCGCATCAAGCTTGAGTAAAATAATTTTGACCTGATACTGATAGTAGCTTGATTGTGAGACAATATTAAATTGTTCAACTTATCTGAAGTCAACTTGAACTTGATGAACCGAAAACAGAGGTGATGTGAAACTGGAATCTTAATCTGGTTTTAGAACCCTGCAGATCAGATTAAAAAAAATGATATTTTGTTAGATATTTGAAGCCATTTTTAGAAAAATTGGCTATATTTTGATTGGTTCATTCATTTGAAAAAGACATCAAAGCATTTCATTCATATTCACAAACTTGTGGTGGAGTTCAATAAGTCCAGATTTAATGATCTCAACCTCTTGTCCTATCATAGTTTGACACAATATCAAGATAGTGTGTTGCAACAAAAAACAAAATTCCAAATTATCCATTTTTGTTTTTGAATGTGCTACACCGATGATGAATTGTTGTTTTTTTCCGACTAAGTTGGCTTCTTGAAATGAGACAAGAAAAAGTTTTCACTACTTTCAAATCACATGATTCTGACCCAAAGAAAAGATTTGATATGGTCCCCAAGTATCTCTTGCAAGTTGCATGTAACAACCAACTTTGATGCTAACATCTAAGGCTACATTTTCATAGGCACCTCGCCTTTTACTGTTCCATATGTTTGACAGTTGTAGGAAGATGAGGAAGCTTAACAAGTGGTACATGCTGGTTCAACGCTATTTTCTTTGGTTCTCTATAAATGAGGTTAGATAGAGGTTCTTATATATATCAGCATTCTCTGTGACATATATCATGGTAGTACTAATGGTCCCAAATTGTAATTATTGTATATAATGTAACCGAACTTCTAGCTCTGATGGAGGACAAAGTACTAATAAATGCATGTGGCTAATAAAACCAAATGACTGATTTGCATAAAGTTCAAAAGGACAAAGCACTTAGATTCTAATTGATCCTCCCATCAAATGATTGTACATATATAATAACAAGGGGGGAAATATCTACTATATAGAGTTACCTCTCAAAAGATATCCACATCGTTTTCACATGTTTTTTTCACACTTAGTATTTGAATTACCTCAAGTGGAAAGGTTTGCATAGTAAGAACCAGATGGGGAAGCATACCAGACATACAGGTACTAGATATTACTGGCAAACTACTAAAGATAACAAACATTTATTTTGTTAAGTTCATAGAAGTGGAAAAAAAATTATTATATGCGGATTGCTGTACTAAAAAGGGAAAAGCCTGATAGAAAGGCATAAATCAAATGCATTATTCTCACTTATGGATAAAGGGTTGGCACTGGTACAGTATTAATGTCAAAATGCATTGTACCAACATAGAAATTGACTTTTTCACTGACAAGATATATATCATGACAATGGTATGACTTTTCCTCTGATAGAACAGCAGTGCAAAGAAGCATGTGTTTGTCTCCTTTATAAGTATGAGGAAAAATGTGTCAAATTATCGGTACTGATTAACAGCCTAAGATCAATCCAGATCTCGATGTCGGCAAGAACCACCGGCACATTGCAAGTTAGATGATGCCTAACATAACTTTTACTTCAAAAGGTTGTTAGTAATTTAATATAATTATGGGACCATTACATGATTAAAATGCTAGCAGCCTACTTTAAAAGTACTCAATCAGGAGGTTATCATGTCACAATCTTCCAACAGAACTTAATTAATTGACCACAAAATTCAAATAAAGTAACACATTGTTTAGATTAGTAGAGGCAAGATATGCAAGTTACTACTAGACCAGTATTGGACTCCTGATAGTTACTTGAGCAATTTAAACCACACAAACACACACAAAAAGTAACTTCTATGAGAGTTATTGAGACTTTGCGAGGTTGAAACTTCAGAATCTCTATAATGTAAAGGTCATTAAAGATAACAAAAATTCAAGAAGTTTATTAAAAATCAAAACTTGTATCCATATTGGGCCTTGATCCTTCAAGAGTTTTTGAGCTGCCCCTTATTATCACAGAAAAGGTCGCTGAAAAATTGGGTCTTATTGTGGCGATTCATATGCTTCGATACGATAAATGGGAGTCTTCTTCTTTGCCTCTTCAACCTTAGGGATTAACTGCAAAAACAAGAAAATGAATGTAATTACGAGAAGATTTATTTAAAATAAATGAATGTAATAGAAAGATTAAAACTAAAAACACCCAGAATGCCCAGTAGAAAGATTTTGAGGGTACACTTGGTTAACATCTAAATTAAATATGGAATTACAGAGAGGCAGTGAGAAGGCTCTCTCAAAATTTGCATTGCACCAGAGACGAAACTGACAATTGCTTCCAAGGAGTTCCAATTAACAAACAAAATGGAATTAAATTAAAGGGGCAGTAGCAAAATAAATGCCAACAACGAGCATCAGGCTGCTGGTAGTTTGTTTATACAAAAATTTAATAATTTTAATGGATCATTCATTTGGTTTTGGGCTTGGTTCTAGAGGGGTCTCTTTACTGGCCTTTTTAGTTGAACTAGGTCCAAGGCCTTGCAACCAAATGGGCTGACTTCATAATTTTCTTTTTATGTCTAGCTTTTTACAAAACAAGAAAAAATGAAAAACTAAACAGAACAAAACAAAGAAAATTTGATCAGTATCCTATTTTCCTCAAAGCAAAATGTGTCTACAATCTCTTGGTTTGTAAAAGGGACTAATGGAGAAAGATGACATACCTTGTAGCAGGAAATAAGTGAGCTAAGAAACCCTAAAACACCCATCACCCGAGGAGTGATAATTTTAGGTTTTAATTTCAGAAGTCCCACACCAACAGTGAGATCCATAAATGCCTTTATAAGGGTAATCATCTTATCCCTGTATGCTAATTCCAAGCGGCGGATCTGAAAAGAGAATGGAAATAGTTATTATAATTGTTCTGGTTAAATAAATTTACATTTTTATACTACCAAGTGTTGTGGTTAAATCACTTAACATTTAATAACTAAATACTCTGCTTACTCTAAGCTATCTTTAAAAAAGGACGATTTAACATGTTAGCTGCTTATACTGAGCCTGGATCACTAACAAAGTAGCACCTAATAACGTAAGAAAGATATCAAGAGAAGTACCAATAAAGTATCATCAGTGCATAGGATGTGCATTTACTAGTCTCTACCTAGCAATGACACTCACTCTGTTGGCATTGATTGACTATGATTACCGCTTGTTCAATATTATCAGTACCTATATCTACTGTAATTTTATTTGTTCTTTTTTTTTCTTGATTTTGAAAGAATTTAGTGACATACAGGTTTCTTGCCATACTGGCTATTTCTGATACTCGTGCAAATTGGCTGAAATTTGATGTAGTGAAATGAAAATAAAAAATAAAATAATTTTACAAGCTCCTGCAAACTATTATGGCGCATTGAATCCTACAATAATAGATATTTGGCAAAAATCTTTCATTAAAGCACTGTGGATAGTGCATGGCTTAATGTAAGGTTGTAATTATCAGAAGGAACATTCAGGTCCCTCAACTATATTCAATTTGCAAAAACATGCAGAAGTTTGATAAATTCTCATTTGAAGAATATTATATTTTATTTCATATTTCCTGGAGAAAAGAATTAAAAAAATAGGTAGACAACTGAGGTTTGCAGTGGCAATTTCTCTGTAAGCCCACTGTATTGCTTTCTGCTTGGATTACATATCTATAGCTATCTTAAGGTGTTAGAATTAGGCATATCAAATAACCATGAAAGTAAGATAAATTACTTTTTTGAGTTTTTTCCTATGTTCCTTTTGAATAGGTAGAGTATGACGTACTTCGAACTTATCTATGCTTCTCATAGACGGCAAATGAGCAATTTGGTTGTATTGCTTCCAAAATGCTGCACACTATATCACAAAATTTTGATCAGAAATATGGTAAAAAGTTATAAACAGGAAAACAAAATTTATTATGGTACAAAGAAGTCGAAAAATACAAACCTCCATAATGGTATTGGCTACACAAGAAACAAACCATGAATAAAGTGATATCTTGCCTATTTGCTCAGCCCGTTTCTTGTCCTACAAAGGGATACAAGGTTCACTTCAGTATTTGTATTTAAAAGTTCATGAAAATTGAATCACAAGTTGATCAAAATAGAGCCAGATAATGTTTAAACCTTATATAATCCCGTCTTTGCTGCCCAGGAAAATTGGTCTAGAAATAGAAAAGTGCCTTGAGTCAAATTTTTCACCTGTAAAACAAAATATGTATAAAATGACAAATAACATTATTTCACAATTGCAAGAATATAATAGTATAAACAATTTCTGCATGAATCGCAAATTTGTTTCTTCACCATCCAATATTAATTTGACATTGGTACATGCTGGTGCATGCCAGCAGTGGTTTGTCTTTTGGTAAAATGATCATGCTTGACTTATTGTTATGCAAAGAAGCTTTTGTAACATCAAGGATCAAATTCCAACTAAGAACAATTATATGAATTTCATTTTTATTCCTTTGTGGCCGGGTGATGAAGCGATCTCACACGTCTTCTTTTTGCCTAAAACCTCACTCAAGGTCCACAGAGGAACTGGGGATTCTACCAAATTGTTCAGTAGCATGCGCCAGATACCAATTTTATGATATGTTGAATCCCTATGCTAATGATACTTTCAGATCAGATAATAAAATTAAGCTCAGAAAGTAGCATCATAGAAGAAAGTGTCTGACCTTTCCAAGTATAATCATAAGGATACTGACTCTCTCTGGAGGAGGGGTGAGAAAGGCATATAGATCATTCACAAACTGTAAGTGTTCCCAAAAATTAAAAATTTATAATTACTGTATAATACTTGCGTATATAATAGTACTCTACTACATAAACTAATATTACATAACAGTTCTGTACTGGTTTCAGTTAACTGATTCAGATCATCTGGAGGGCAATACCGCTAAGGCACAAGTTTTAGTGCTCAGGTACTTGCATTATTTACTTCATTTTTTATTTTGATTACCAATAGACAGGGGCGGAGCCAGACTTTCAAACTATGGTCAATCAAATAAAATTTTCATGCTAAGAATGGATGTCAATTTTACAATACCAATGATAATTTACTCTAAATTATACATAAAATCATACAAAAATACAAAAAAAAATGTAAAAATTGGAGGTCAATTGACCCTTATTCATTCTACTTGAATCCGCCCTTGACTACAGGTCTGATGGATGGATGGATAAAATAAAAGGAAAAGATATGACCTTAAAAATACGAAAAGCTTTTCTCGCAAGGCTGGATGATTTCTCGATATCGTATGCAATGCCAGGTTGTCCATTATTGATGAACTTGCAAAAATATTGGATGGCTCTGCAAAACTTATCGCGTGCTTCAGCCTTGTTGAAATAGAGTGCCAGAACGGCAACATCGAATCTTGCCACCTCTAGTGTGTGTATTGTGTGTTGCGCAAGCCGACCCTGATAAATACAGACAACTTACAATGAGTAAAGGAAATTTTATCTCTCTCTTACTTTCTCTCTACTAATGGAAGCATTTTTTTTCTCGCTCTTTTGAAATTTTGCTTGATGGGTCGATCAATTTTGTTTGCGCTACAACACGATATTGTTTCAAAAACCCAAAAAGGAACGATAGCGTGGATACATTTCCATCTCCTGTTAATCTGTCCTACTTGTAATTGAGGAATTTAAGTTCCTAAACATATTTGTTAATTGTTGGATTGTTGAGATGATTCTTCATTTAGTAATAATTAGTTTTTTTTTGTTGTTGAATAAATAAACCCAGTTCCGCAATTAAATGAAAATTACATAGCTCGTGCATCATTATCCTGCAATTAACAGAGCTATGAGTGCTGGTGCTAACAATTTTTAAGAGAATATGGCAAAATGAATCCAATTTGATGGTAAGTGCTACAGAACTGTGTGATGCGGACAAAGGTTTTATGGGAATTACAAGTTTGAAAGGTGCTATATGCATAAAACGCAGAAGCGGTTAACAAAAGGCATAGCGGATAAAATTGTAGCTTGGTAAATAAATAAAAAATTCATTCGAAGGGTCATATCCATATTAGCAGAAATTCTCTGGGTCATTCAAGCAAAAAAATAAAAGTAATACCAGACAAACTAACAGATTTGCAATCAAAAATTTTACAAGATATTGAAATAAGACGAACATACCTTGTGGGTTGACCCATGGCTGTGGCCGTGGTGGCTATGGCTATGGCGTGTGCCATGGATATGGAATACATGGTGGCCATGACCGCGTGTGCCATGGCCGTGTGTGCCGTGACCGTGGCCATGGCCATGATGATGCTTGTGATGAAGGGATTCGCTCTTCTCGCTGTTCGGCATGAATTTCCACTCCTCCCTCTCTAGTTTGTAGGAATGGTTTGGAAATGCAAAGGTATTACTGTTTAATTTGTCTTTCTGAGATCTCAGAGGGATTTACATGCTTCCATCTCTTTCTTGCTTCTCCTCTGCCTCACGCCGCTGGTTTTGGTTTGTTTGGTTTTTTGGCCTTGATTTTCTTCCCTTTGACTTGAGGTCCCATTGGTCAATGCGCTGGTATTCATTGTAGAAACGACGAGACGACACCAACGAAGGTTTCTCTCTGGTTTTCCCTTCTTTCCTTTTTTTTTTCATTTGCTTCTTTCTGCATTCATTTACTTTTTCTTCCTATTATTAATATTCTTGTTTCTTTCCTCTGCTCCATGAAGAACGACGTGTTTCTCTTTATACTATTGTCACTGCTGGTGGGACCAGACCACCATAGAGATATTTGCACATTTGCACCAAGAAAAATAGATTTTTGAAAGAACTATGTTACTTTTGCTCTTCAGTAAATTATGTGAATTGTGAACCAGCACTGGATATTTAAATTTGGAATTTTCTTTAGCCACAAAAACTGCACTCGTTGAAAAAGAAAATTAATAATTTGCCGTTAAATTATGATAATGAATTCAAAAGGTTAACGTTACAGGTTAATCCTATTTTACATTATTTATGTAGAAAATTTTCTTTGGTGGCTGCCTAGATATTTGTATGGAAGGTCACTAGGTCTGGTGAAGGTTTGCACTAAATTATTTTTTCTTCAGAATTTCCGAAGTAAGTTATCAGATTGATTTCGTTTACAAAACAGTGGTCTAGAATTGTGCTTTTTGCTGACGGTCAAGGAATCCAGTACAGGTAATATTTTGTTTTTGTTTTTTAAAAATTAAAAATGAAGAGAAGGAATTGTAATAGTAGACCTCTATTATCAAGCCGTTTAAATTAGGAAAAGGTTATTTAATATTAATGTGAAAGACTCGGACAAAATTAAGCTTATTTGATGTGGAAAAGAGATCTCATGTGCAATTAATGTAATAATAAAATAAATATCAGTTGATAACATGCATTCAGAGCACTAGCTCGCCTGTAGAATGTGAATATCTGTTTAACCTCTAAATTAAAATATGGATTAGTTGATCTTACATTTTTTTTTCTTTACGGTGTATCTATTTAAAATGTTAAGTAATATAATCTAATTTAAAAAATGAAAATTACATAAGTGTTTTATTTATATAGCTAGAGTAGCTATCAAAATGTAGACAAGTCTGAAAGTTGTTTAATCATCTAAAAAAATATTTTAAATGTTTTCTATTTAAATCTTTGCAGAGGCTGCAAAGTGGTGAGCGGCGCTCGAACTCTCGACCTTTGGGTACCTACAGTCCTAGAACATTTTTTCTAGCCAGCTAAGCTATCGCCCCCATCTAATAATTTTAAATGTTAAATAAATGAAAAAAAAAAAAAAAGCTTTCAAATGAACAAATAAAGTACATCAAAATGGATGTTTAAATTAGAATCTTTGAGTAATGGATGTTTAAAGGATATTTTAGATAGAATTGAAAGAAGAAATTTCATAAAAATCATTTTCGTAGAGCATTTCACATTTTAATATATAGTCCTTGCATTCTTCAAGAGATTGAAATCACATGATGAAAAGAGAAAAGGCTGCCGGAATAAATAGTGTGATTTTCACAATTTTTATCAGAAAATTGCAAGGCCTGTGTATTAAAATGCGATATACTCTAATATTTGCCCACCAGAAGTGTCATACAGAATTCTGAATTTTAATGCTTGCTTAATTAAAATAAAATAAATTTAAATTGGACTGGTGAGACTGTTTAAGATTGCCTTTATTATTAATATAACATGATGAATGAGATAGGAACACCAAAAACTTCCACGATCGGATAGGCTGATTAGGCCTGGAGAAATCCAAAACAAAGCCCCAATTGGAAGCCAGAAGCCAGTATAACCCAGATGGAGATTTTAGCACCAGAAGTTGCACAAATCCTCTTTAATTCGTAATCAAATTTGGATCTTAAATTACAAAGGTCTCGACCACATATTTTGATTTTTGCTGTAAGAAATTTAGCGAGTTCTAGAGATCATCGGGGATAAAATTGCTGGGTTGGTCAAGATAAACAACTAGGATTTTTTTTGTTTGAGATTTAATTTTTAAATAATAACTGTGAAAAAGAAAATTTATGGTCACTTAAAAAGTTAAAAATGTTGGTTTCGTTTCGGACTCGATATGTCTAGAGTTTAAGATTTAGGATTTAGAATTTCTGATTTGGTTCCATTCAATTTGGATCAGGTCATGACTCGTTACTCGTATAAAATACGTCTAAGAGCTGGTGGTGTATTTTAATGAAAAGAAGAAGAAATAAATCAAACAAAAGGAAAAAAAACAAATTAAGCAAAACATTGGGATTTGATTCAACACTCTCCCAATTGGATACCAAAACTTTTTAACTACTTTACTATTTTGTTTAGTAAACATAGTAGAAATAAATTAAATTACTAGCACTCTAATTTATACAGATCGAGTTGAGTCCAAATGACCTGTTACCTAACTCAGCCCAATCAGGGCCCACATTTTATGATATTGACCGAACCGATCAAACCATGCAGTAATTTATTATCAAAAAATATTAACCTAACCATTGAGATTTCTATTTTAAGTTGTAGTAACCAATCGAGATAGAACTTTTTTTTTTTTCCTTTGGGGTGTTATTGAAACCAAAAAAAAAAAAAAATTGAGAGAAGTATCTTATTTATCTTGCTTCTCAGTTCGAATTACCGTAATTGAAATATTGCATCCTCGGCTTAGAGAATTTTGCAACAAGAGCGTGATCAATACTCTTCGAATTGGTACTCTTCCGTAACACTCCCCAGACAAATCAAACTAGCACTTTTGTTATACTATTCTTGCACACTGATCCTAAATAGCACTTTTGTTTGACGATCCAAACGCACCTGTAGAATCATGCCAAATCTTGGCAGCTTTCATTAATTGTTGTGACTATAAAGCCTGATCCCGAGTAATTAATGCAATCTGTCTACGCTGCTTTAAGGCCAAACCAAGTAGGCCAACATGCTCAAAGAGATGATCTGTCCTTCCTGTGTGATGTAAATTATATGACAGTTACACTTCCCAAATCACACACATTATATTCTCCATTTATCACAAAACTAGGAGAGCGTCTTTCCTTTGTGAAATTAGTTTTCATCATAGACAACATTACTGGTAGCACATTGTTTATACTGTTACTGAACACCAATGACTGCGGTATTTTGCATCTGAATTTCAGTATCAACAAGCAATCTTTTTTGTATGTTACTGAGTACCGCAGACTAAAGTATCTTGGATCTGAATTTCAGTATGAATAATAAATCTTTTAGTAGAATTACTACAACCAAAAGATAAAAACATAAAAATGATGTATTTTATTCGTTAACAAAAACAATTAAAGTGGAAAGCAAGTCTCAGGTTTGGACTTTATTCCACATAAGCCAAAATAATTAAATCAAATACTAATGAACTAGGGCTTTCTGTTTCCACGTAACAGAGATGATTCAAAACACTGGATAAAATAAATTTCAAAACAGGAACAGGAACAGCACTATTTTACAGATCCAACTGCACGCCAAACAAAATGCATTAACTACACCATGTGTTTAAAAATAAACTGTTGCTTTCCCCACATATTAGACCCATACCAAGTCAAGCCAATGTTACCAGTTTTGTTTCTTCTGTGAAAATTATTGTATGGTCAACTACAAATGTCATGCATTCTGACTTCTAGTCCAAGACTCCATGTACAAAGCATCCACCTCTCTCAAAAGAAACTGTAAAAACACAAAAATGATTACAAACAAAAGTTAATATCGCTACCCCAAAATAACAAGAGAAAAAAATTTAAGAACTTGGCATACTATTTAAATAGAAAAGAATTGATGTGTCTATTTTAATCTTTCAAAGAAAAGATGAGGGTCAAATCACCCATATTCATTTCAGCAAAAAGAAATGAAGTATAAGGATAAAAGAATCTGTAAATGACAGGAGCGTCACAGAAAAGAGCAACCTTATAACAGCCTAAAACAGCTACATAACTACAGTAGACAATAGTTATAGAAACAATTAGGTGGTAGAGTGTCGTCCCTGTATTGCTTAGTTATAGAAACAACTGGGTGGTAGAGTGTCATTCCTGTATTGCTTCTTTCAGAAAGAAGATAGGTTTAAATTAGTAAATGTATGTTCTGATCATAAAATTTGATATTACACAACAAATAATCCAGTTGTTTCTGATCGTGAATGTGATTTAAGGATAGAGGATGGTGAAGGTTATACGTAAACTTGAACAAAATTACAATTATCAAGTTCACTATTGACATCCAAGTTGAAATGGTACATCAAAAAGAAAATTCTCTATGGAAGTACAAAAGATTATAACGTAACAACTATAGTGACTATGTCATTACCCAAAACAGCAATTTAGTATGGACATATTACATTATATTAATCCATAGGATCTACGAAAAAGTATATATTAGTCTACTCTCATAAAAATTATCGAATTAGCACTTTAGTTGACTGGATCTGTGTACCGCAGCGGATCCGAAATAAAAGGAGTCAGATAGATACAGATTTCCGCTCTGTTCACGGTTCACAAATTTTATCCGAATCCGTATTCCAGGAACTATTCTCCATATGGGGTAATTATTCAAATCCGGATCCAGAAATTATCTGATCCGTTTATCTGGCTCAGATTCAGATCGCATTATCCGGATCCAGTTTCAGCCCTAGTACTGGTACATATGTAAATAGAGGCATTGTACAGAAACTTCTTTTATTATATTAATGAAATAGTTGGTGAGACTTCTCACTGACCATCAGAAAAAATAGATTGAACCAGTTTGGTATGCTCTGGTGACCTTAACACTTACAATAGTAAGTTGATTTGAAAGTGCTAATGCTAGATGTCAACATAAAAGATGTACTGCGCAAACTAAAGATCTAAGAATCAATATATATCCACCATACAATTGAACTTTGATGCAAAAATTAATCTTCCGTGGCAATTAACAGACACAGTGTTTAGTTCAAATTAAATATAGCTGGTCATGCATGAGTGCATAACATTAATTTTCTTTAATAAATGCGCATGTCAATGACATTATATGCATTCAAAGAACCAACATTTGTGCTAGCTACATAAAGAGGTAATAGATCAAACAAATGTGTAGCAGGTTAAAGAAATTAATAATGCTAATTAGGCAGCTTTAATATATAATGGGTACATTGTGTAATCATAAACCAGCTTCTACTGGGTATATAGAATGCTTGCATTAAGTTTAGAACCAACACGTGGAAAGGATGCATTCAGATAACTATGACGGAAGTAATATTGAAAGATATGCTACGTAAATGAAAGAATCTAAGAATTAAAATCTATCCGAGATATAGTCAAACTTTGGATGAAAAATAAAAATAAAAAAAATCCTTCTCGACAATAACAGGGGGGGATTCACTTGTAGTGAATGGAGGGTCAACTGACCCCATTAATTTTCAAATTTTTCTGTATTTAATTATTTATACATGATTTTCTATATTAGTTTATTGTAAAATGTGAAGGAAAATGTAAAATTGACCTCCATACCTTGAAAGTCTGGCTCCCTGATTTTATCCAACAACCATTTTTCTTTAGAGGTTCTTCAATAATGGTATAACAATTTATTTAGAAGCGCATCTCTAGAATAATCTAGCTAACTGAAAATTGTACCTATACTTAAATATGGTATGTAGCATAGTCACAAGATTCACGAATAATTAATTTTTTTGGTGATGCCAAACAGAACACCGAATTATTCGGTTGACCAAACTTTGACCGAAAATTTTACGATTTTTTCCCGAATTTTACGAATTATTCGTGAATTTTTCCCATAACTTTTTTTTTCCTTTTTTTTGCTTCTTTGTAGGACTGAGATCTCTAGTCTGGATAATTCTAAATCATTCCCGAATTATACCCAAATTATTCCCGAATCACGAATTTTTGACCTCGCCGGACCAAACCGGAATAATTAAACTATGGTATGTAGTAGAGTAGGATTGACCCAGAAACGAAGATGCAACAAAAGTAACATATTATAAACAAGAAATATATTTAAATACTGTAGCCAAACAATACTAGAAGCAACACATTATGTGTGAAAAAGTATATACTTGTAGAATAGAACATTTTCATGTATCTTTCACTTTGAACTCTCAACCATCCAACATAGCATTTGTATTTTTCCTTATTCAAGAAAAATAGTCAGAATTTGTATGTATTGAAGAAGTTAATTTCTTTATGGATAGTTATAACTTATAAGGATTTTAGAATGATAAAACAAAAACTTTAATTTGCAAAATTGATAACCTACATATACTATTTGATATCCATAAATAGTTAACAAGTAAATAAAATACAAGATAATTTCAACAAAAGAAGAAACTTGAAATTCATTTAAGGGACTAAATTATCCATATCAACATCACTTAGATAATCCATTTAAGGGACTAAATTATCCATATCAACATCATTGCTCTGCGTAACAATTATCCATCTGGATAAAGGATATATATATACAGTACAAATAATTTATTTATGGATATTATGGATTCGGACATGGATTTCCCAAATAATATCCATTCCGTTTACACCACTATCTGGCTTATCTTAACACTGACAACAACATAATCTGTACATATTGTGTATAATTATGCATGGAATAAATGTGCATGACACAACCATGAGTAGAGAGCTATTAGAAAATTCAATACACAAATGAAAGAATCCAAGAATTAATATCTATCCAAGATAAAAATGAATTATGAATGCACATAATAATATTCTACAGATATAAATAGGAAAAATAACCAAGTTGGTATTGAATGCAGTTGGATTTGTATAACGCAAGCTTATTCGATAAATGTCCATATCTTTGCTTTCTCAAAAAAAAAAAAGAGCATATCTTTGATTTTCTCAAACAAATGAGCATATCTTTGAATAACGTAACGCTTAATGCAAATTATCATTGCATTAAATTCAACAAGCGCTTGTCCTTCTATAAATAACCACACCCAGTGAGGGAAAGAGTCATCAAAGTCAGAGCAGTTCAGACTTATCTCCAAACTTTCCTCAGGTCCTTGCCCTCTTCCTTCATTTTTATTTTTTTTAAACTCTACTTAGAATTTTTGCCTTCTCTTATATTTAATTGACAAACTTCTCAACTGTAAATATATTCAGGGGTGGATCTACATGGAGTGAATGGGGGATCAATTTTGACCCCCATCCATTTTCAAAATTTCTGTGCTTATACATGATTTTGTATATAGTTTAGAGTAAAATGCTATGAAACTGTAAAATTGACTCCCATACTCAGCATGAAAATTTTATATGATTGACCCACTATGTTTGTTTGACTGTATCTTGAAAATATAGCTCTGCCCCCTGTATGTTCTAGATCTACAAGTGTTTTTGAAGGATGTGATAATATATATCTATCAATTCATTTTTATTTCAACATGATGATGAATAAACATACAATATATTAGTTTTGGGAAATACTATCTAGATGGATAAAGTCTTCCTCTATTTGGCATAATTTTATTGAAATAGACATTAGGATGTTACAGTTTGATTATTTGCAGGTAAGGACAATGGCAGACAGAATCACAGCCTTGTTAGTTGAATGCAGTGTGCTAGTGAGATGCTTGTACTATCAGATCCTGACAAATCTCAATTTTGAGGTTGTTTCAGTTCAATATGCAGATGACGCACTGGAGCTTCTCCAAACAGACAATGACTTTGATTTCATTATCATTGATGCTGGAATACCTGACATCAATGGAGAAGTACTTCTCCCTTCTTTGTTTGTTAATAAGCCTACTTTCTAATAGATTATAATTCGATTCACTTTTGTTCTAACAGGTCATCATGAGTTTGAAGGACTTGGCACCTCACATGAAAATCATTGTCAGCACTTTCAACATAGGCCTTGCTGATGGCCTCCTGGCTGCTGGAGCAGATGCATTCATCATCAAGCCTGCCCAACCTGAAGACATCGTGGACACTCTGATAGAGCTTGGCATTATTGGCTGAACCTAAGTAACTCTATATCCCATGTTCAATTGTCTTAAATTGCTATCTTTGTAATTGATCTGAGGATTGTTATGTGAGTGTCTCAGCCTCCATTTCAGTAATGAAGAATAATTAATAATGTGTATTGTGTGGCTATTTGAGTTTGATATTAGCTTGTCTTTTCGTAATTATTGAAAGTTTCAAGGTCGTAATACTAGTTTAAAATAGGAACTCAACCTCCTCAAGTGTTGATAATATTAAGACTAAATTCCAGTACTGTTGAATACCTAATAACAACATGTTGATAATAAATGGCTGAAGATTATCCAATATATAAGAAATAAGTATTATTTAAAAGTGACATAAATCAAACCACTTACTTGTTACGCCCCCCCTTTATTTCCAATCAAGCATGTCCAAGAGCCACAGAAACTCAACCTCTGTGGTTGCCGCATCACAAAAATCGATCTCAACCCCAAAAACCTCCAAAATTGCATGGCCCCCACCCGCCTGAAACAGCAATGACACCCACACCCTTATGTCAGATATGAATGGACGCCTCGGTGAAAACCTCAGATACTCATATGCCAATGCCCTTGATGCGGTGACATCCACGTAATCAAATATAGCTCTACTTGCAACACACGCCATTTTGTTTGTATCCCTTCTGCTAACCAGAATGGACACAGTCGCTGTGTTCCCATATGCTATCGCCACACTAGGGTTCACTGGCATCATCATCTTGCAATCCGGGCTGTCCAAATGGGTTCTAAGACTCTCCGCAATGCCATCTGGGACATTGGCCAAACCGGCACGAAGCACAGATCCCGAGGCGGCAGATGAGAGGAGAATTTTCTTTTCTTCAGTCCAAACATCAACATAAAAGACCAGGTCTTCAAAGGAGAGACTAGGGAGGGGGAGAGGTTGCTGACGTGGCGGGGGTGGTTGGGAGAAAGTAGCGAAGAGACGGTGGTAGCTGGTGCCTGGAGGGGCATTTTTTGAAACTGAGGGCCACTTCCGGGAACAGATACATTTCCAGAAATAGTCGTCTTTTGCAATATCTCTCCACTGACGGCACACGAGCATGCATGAAATAAGGTCTTTTCCATCTAGAAGGGGAAATACATCTTTGAGGGCTTCACCATGGAACCAGTTCTCCATTCTATTCAGAATTTTATTGGCAAAAAATCAATATTAGCAAATCTATGAAATTGCATTTCACATGGATATGGCAGCTTCGATTAACCCCGCAGTTTTGATTAAACACAAAGCAATACCAAAGCAATTTTATAGCTTCAGTCTCCAAATGTTTGAATTACGCATTTTTTTTTCTATGAATTGAAACATAAGAGGAACTAAAGTCCTAACAATTAATACCGAAAATGACTCCTGATGATCAGAAAAAAGGGACAAATATTACTAGATTACTGAAACATACAATCATCTATCCAATAATTCCGTTTCATTTTCTTTAATTTTATCTATCAAGAACAAATCCTTATAAAGAATTTAATCCAAAAATTAATATTTATAAAGAAAACACCAATTTGCATTTTTTTTTTTTTAATTTGATCTTGCACCCCAGAAGCGCCAGAGTAACCGATTATCCGGTCAAATTACAGGGAGAGAGAGAGAGAGAGAGAGAGAGAGAGAGAGGGTACCTGAGCTTCCGGGAGGAGTAAAGAGAACCTCCGATCTGATTTCCTCAATTTTTAGGTCGTTACGGCACCTTCGGTGTAGGTGGGAGAGAGAGAGAGATAGAGCAGAGGATATTTCGAGAGATTGGGAATTTGGGATACGGATCGATCGAGAAGCGACGGGTGAGAGCCCCACAGAGGTCCAGATCGGAGTGAAACTGGAATCGGGTCGGGCCAAATTTAACAAGAAAAAAAAAAAAAAAAAAAATTACCCATCGCGGGATTGCGGGTCGAAGTATCCAACAAACAAACAGTACAGGAATTTCCCCAGCTACCTCTGGCTCTGAGGTCCAATTGAAAATTAACTCTGAGGTCAAAAAAAAAAAATACCTCTGGCTCTGAGGTCCAATTGAAAATACCTAGGGTGGAGATAGGAGTAGGTCCATGAGCATTGGATCTAATTTTAGGTTAAATTAACTCTAGGACCGTATGATTAGATTTGAGATCTGTGCGCACGGAAATTGATACAGACACGTACGTATATTAATACGGAGCGCACGAATCTTGATGTAATCCGATGGTCATTTCACCCATTGAAACAAAGTAGATCCGATGGGATCGGACCTACTCCGAGCTGCCTGGGGTGATACGGGATTCGCGAAAACTAGGTTCTAACGGCGGCTCGGGCACAACGTTTGGTTCAGGAGTCAGGACGAACAGCGGTAAATATTGGGTGCAATATCGCTTGCAGGCTTTCAGCCCCAGAAGCAACAGAAGTACAGAACCGTTCATTTTTAATCTGACACGAAAAAGCAGATCTCTATATTCTAAAAGGCACTGCATTAATTTTGGTCTCGTTGAACGGTTGGAGTGTCAAATACATTCACTGTCTAAAGGTCGGTGGCAAATTAGATCGTTTTCCGCTTGTGGTTCTCTTTTAATAGAAAATAAAATTCTCATATTTCTTTGACGTCGCTTTCGTTTTTAGGTTCTTGTAATTTTCCTGAAAATATAGTAATGCAAAAAGACGATAATTCTGCTGAAAATGTTCGCATAATTGATGAAATGATATGTCAAATGCAAAAATATAGTTGCAAAGTTTCAAATATTGTTCTTAAGACCCTACAATGTCAATTATGATTAGAATATGTGATTCTATACTGTTAGCTTTGTCTCATGATTGTTTAAATTCGTGCATAATTTTTTTTGTTTTTATATTTAGGCTTCTAATTTGATGAAAGGATACTAAAACTCATAAAATATCAGCTTTTGATGTTTTCCATTAGATTTAATGATAAGAGTCAGGATTTTGCCACTCGTGTGTTACATTTTATTGTACAAGTTCCAATTTTGTGATGAAATAAAAATATGCTGGAATTACAAACTAAATCCTAGCAAAAATAAAGCATGAGTGCAGAAAGCTCTGTATTTTTGAAATTATTCTCCAAATATAGTTTTTCGCTGAAAAAAAAAAACGATAGGATTAAATTATACTCATTGCTCTTGAAAAATGCATTTATCATTTACTCGTGCAAGCTATATCTCAAGTGGACCGAAACGTAATTTACTAATTTTCAATGCCAACCGACACTAATTTTATATGGCAGATTATAATTTAAATCTGCTTCATATAATGAATGTATAATGCAGATAAAAGTGTTATTAAAGTACAACATATCAACAATACGATTTTTTTTTTGTTTTGCATCAAAAAAGTATCCATATGCATATGATTAAAATGTAAAGTGCTCTAAGTTTAATTATTAACTTTGTGTGACCATTATTTTCGTTTTCAATATATATTGCACAATAAACATTATGTTTCATGTATGCAAGAATGGATATATTAGTTTATCACACCGATTGAACATTTCAGTCATCTTTTTTCTCTACCTACATTATGCTTCCTCCTTTTTTAAAAATGGAGAACACATTGAAATAAGACTCTCGTATATGTTAAATAGTACTCTTCTTTCTTTTTTTTCTTGTGCAGAGAGAAAATCCAAATATAATTCAAAGGTTAGAAACATTTTATAATGTAACCCGTTTGTCCTGAAACTAAATGAAATAGCTTATCTCACCACTAGTTTTAAATATATTTAACTTAATTTTGAGAGAGGGTACATTAAAGGAATTTATTCTTGTACTATTATCGTTTTTAGTTTCAAGCACTAAATGCATTGTCGTAATTTATTCGTCTAAATTGAGTGTAAATCATTGATTTATTTCTGATGAGAAGTAGGGCTGTCAAAAAAGCTCATGGCTTGCCTCTAGCTCGCTCGATAGTGGACCGAGCTGTTAACGAGCCAGCTCGACTTAGGCTCGGACCAAAATAAACAAGTTGAGCCAGAGGTCAGCTCGGCTCATTAGCTAATTTTTGTGTTGATTTATATGTTGTATGAATTTAATTGTATGAATTGACTTGGTTGTTGCATGTATTTATAATATTTAGTGGACTTAGCTGTTGCATGTATGAATAAGTTTTTTTATTTTATATTTTTGAATTTGTATAATAGCAGCTCAATAAAGCCCAATGAGCCAGCTCATCAGCTCGCGAGCTAGCTCGGGCTGGCTTGTCACAAGCTGAGCCAAGGCTTTTGGCTTGGGAGACCTAGGTCCAGCTCGCTCGGTCCAGGCTCGACCCAAACCAGCTCGTTAATGCTGAATTTTAAAAGTTATGTAGCTTATTAACGTTGAGATTGAGTATACATATTTTATTGTAATGGTTTGAAACACACAAACGGAACTTTTGGATGCAAGCTGATGGTTTCAAAATTATGCTTTTGCAAAATTGATAAAATGACGTATCTTTGTTAAATATTAATGTCCTTGTAATAAGCATATTTGATTTTGTCACATGATTTAATTTATATCTAAAGAATATCAGTAATTTTTTTTTTTGAGTAAAGATTGCATTTCAAGCCATTCAACAATTTAATATCCACAAAGGATTGTCTCTAACTCCCGAATTTCAAACCTGTAGTCTCCCATACAGAGAACATTCCCTTTGCCATTAGACTAAAGATTGGTTCTAAAGAATGTAGGTAAGTTTGATAAATGTCCCAATTAACAATATCTTGATGTTTACCACATATTTTTAGTAGATATGTTATCTGATTATCGAGAATAAGTTTGGGGTTTAAAAGTGATCTAAATTAATGTTCTCTTCTTAAGATGGAAGGTCAAGAACATTATTTTTTGCCCACCACCTTAACAATTTTGTGTTCATCGGACAGGTTTCAAAATGGGGGGGCGTCCGCGCATACATTCTTCAATCAAAAGGAATTTTGATGAGGTACGAATTTGTGTCTTTTGTTGGTGCCGTGTCTCCTTTTCACATGGAAGTAGCTGCTCTGTTAATGGTTTTAGAGGTTGTATGGAAGTTTTGCATTACCAATTGGGTCTTTTATTCGGATTCACTGTTACTGCTACAAATGGTTAATCCAAGAGGAGTTGTTAATAACCTTCAAGCTGCTGACTGGAGATCATATTCAAAACTTGTTCGTATATCTCTAATCTTCTAAAGATGCATCAGGGATATTGTTGTTCGTATATATATACCAAGAGAAGAGAATGAAAAAACCCACATATTGGCCAATCTAGCATGATCAGGGCAGTTCTCGTATGTAGCTTTTACTTGTATACCCTCTCCTTTCCAATGTGAAATAGAGTAATATCAGTGGATGTAAGGGTAGCAGGTATTTAGGAACTTTTCTAACATTTATCAGGTGCTATACACTTTGTAATGTTGTAATAAATCCACCGAATAATGAAATGCCTGTTTTTGTAAAAGACACTGTTTTTGTACCATAATATTTTAGCTTGAAAGTGTGATGCTTGCTTTATGGAAGTAAATGAAACTCTGAATAATACAATGGAGCCAAAAATTTATTCAGAAAGAAAAACATGATTTAAAGATTGCGAAGATTATTTTGATGTGAAAAAATTGTTGCATACAAAGATGAGAGAACTTAATAATGATTAAATCTGTCACTATATGTGAAGGTAAAAGTATTTTTTTGCCAACGGTATCTTCGCTCACAAATAGCATGTTTATGTTGGTGTACTCTTGAAAATAGTCACTTTGTTATACAATAATGGTCAATTTTTATAGTTAACATTTTGTGATGCGATAATGATTGAAATCAGAACTTGGAACCCTTTCTTTTCGGCTCAATAAAATTCTCTGTCCTTGAGACAATTTATTTTTTACAACAGTTATAATTTATACTGTGCTTTAGATATATTTTTTCAAATACAAAAATAAGTCATTTATAATTAATTGGATGATTGCTTTACTCAATTAAAACCATTTGGACAGAAACAAATTCTTCTTAAATGAACAATACATCTGTTAGTTTTTAATGTATGCAATTTCACTGAAAATAAATTCTTTTGATATAAATGTATTATTTTTACCATGCATAAAATATTTTTTCCGGAATTAAAGAAAACTAAAGTTCATCTTAAAGCATAAATATTAACAGTAGCAGAAAGATTAGGTTTTTGAAGCATACAGATTACATCTTTAATCCTTGAATTTGCAAATGCATAATTCATTACCAAGATTGTTCAATTTGAGTGTCTTCTAAAGAGTGAGAATTAAATAAATGAGACTCATAAAGATATTATTTTTATTTTTATTTTTTTTTCCAACAAAAAATAACAAAACCTTTAGGGCCCGTTTGGCAGCTCAGTAGGGGATAGGAATGGGTGTGGGAATCAAAAATTTTGAACTAGATTTTACTGTTCACCGTGAAAATAAAAATTTAGCTCTGAGCAAAAAAAAATTTTCCCACAGTGAACAATAATCTGCCGAACAGACCCTTAGATTAGCAACAATTGCACTTGTAGGGCTCCAATATGAGTACCTGTCCCTCTTCATCCAGCAACAGTGCATGATATGCAGCCTCCCAAATCCAGCTAATAACAGTTGAACCAAACCGGACCATGCATTTGGCTCACAAAAGACAAGTTAATTGCCTCTTGCCTCTTGCCTAGCTAGCCTTGCTCCTTTCATTTGTATCACAAGCTCACTAGGAACAATCAGTGTTGGGTCCCCATGACCTAAAAGATTTGAGCATATATATAGTTGATTTTACTTCCATGTCGTACGTATGATCTAATTGAATTTGAGAAATAATTTGGTAATTATTCTAAGATATGTCTATATCATATAAAGTGATTGAGCAACATGCCCCTCCACTTATTCAACTATATAATTAGGTGCTGTTAACATAGGTGGAACTCAGCAAAAACACTAATGTGAGATGAAATTTTTAAATATAATAGAATCTTACAATTGTTTTGGGTTACGAGCATACTATTTTGTATTTAAGAAAATCACAAAAAATATAACATTTCTTTTTAGTGAGAGGAAAAGGGCAAATGATCTTTCCTATCATAAATTTGCTTCGTTCCTGAAGAGAAAATATTCTAATTCTTCAAAAGAGAACATTTTAAGCAGATTTCATCACTCAAACTTCGTTGGATCAATAAAGGAAGCAAGAACAAAAAGATAAAATAAAATATAAAAGAACAATCAGAGAAAACAGAGGACTCGCTAATAAGATTGGGGAACAAGGGACCACCAATCCTCGATTAAAATTACACAGGCAGATTACCTTAATATTTTTAAGTTACAAAAACCATTTGGACCACCACCACAGTCCACTGTAATTTTTTTTTTTTTTTTTCTTTTTTGAGGAAAAGTCCACTGTAAAATTAAAGGACAGGTCCATAACTGAGTTTGAGTCAGTCAGTCTTCTTGGATAACCTAATTGGCCCGTGAGATATACACACGGACATACCACAATTTTTTTTTATTTTAGAAATTAAAATATTAAATTATTAGAAACAAACTTGATTTATTATATTCTTTGATGAATAGATAAAATTAAGGGATGGATTAACTATCTCCCAGTTAATTTCTCTCATTTATTTTCTAGTCAATAACTACTTATGGAAACTATTAACTAACTGAACTTCATTAATTACTTGGGAATCATCTAATATTTAATAAATTTTATAACTGACGAGTGCAAATATGGATACCTATGCGCACAACTGTTAATATATAATATATCAAGTATTTATACCTAAGATACTAAGTATTTAGAAAAAAAAAAAAAATTGGACACATCACACATACATCTTTTACACGTTTTTAGAGTTGGGTTTTTTTCTCCGTTCAATTTCATCAATATTTATGACGATCTATGAGAAAAATTTATAAATCTAAAACCATTGATGTCTTCTACGTAATTTTCTCTTTCAAATAAGGTCTATGATGACATACTTTCGGGTTGTCCGTCGTGCAATTATTCATACCTCGTCATGCAAATATTCATACGTTGTCGTGTAAGTATTCATATCTTATTGAGCAAATATTCATACCTCGTAATGCATTACTTATGAGGACCGCTAATTAAGTGGGGGATCACTAACTACTTAGGTAACCACCTAATATTTGATAGATTTTACATCTGTCATGTGTAAATATGGATGTATGTGCACACAGGTGTTAATATATAATATATCAAATATGAATACTTGCGTGACGGACAACTCAAAAGTACTTCATCATGGATCTCATTTGAAAGAGAAAATTACGTAGAAAACGTCTATGACTTTAGATTCGCAAAAAAATTTACAGATTGTGAGAAATATGGGTGGTATTAAAGTAAGAAAAAAAAACCATAAAATATGTAAAAAATGAGTATGTGATAAGAAATATTGTTTAAAGAAATACTTGATATCTTACATATGAATTCTTACTATATTAGATATTAATACTTGTGTATATAAGTATACATATTTATGCGCATCAGTTGTAAAGTTTTTCAAATATAAGTGGTTCTCTAGTTAATTAGCAGTCTTTCCACGTTATTAAGGAATGATACACATTTTCTTTTGTCTTTTTGTGCTGGAAGTTGTGGTCACCTCGTATAATTAATAATTGGAGGATGAATGGGAGAAATAAACTGGAAAAAATAAATCTTTATTCTAAAATTAAACCATTGATTCGATCCACGGAAGATAAGATAATGGGACCCAACTAGTGATTCAATCCCATGATTTTCACAATTTATCACACAAAAACAACACAATGTAAAAAATTAATGAGATCTAACTAACGAGAGGAGAGGGTCTTAGTTTTCGGTATGTGACAAATACACATTGCAGCTTACATAAACATAAACAACTGAGACAGAATTATTGATTAGATCCAAACAAAAATACTCTGATAAAACATAATCTTTTTTTTTTAAACTTGGTAGTAGCTACCAAAATTCATGAGAGAGAATCGAACTCTCAATCTTTAAATATAACAATTCTATGACATTTTCTTACTCAATTGTACTATCTCTCATTTCCTGATAAAACAGAATTATTAGTTCAGTTTCATTTATGAGATCGAAAAAACAATCAACCTTGTTTCTTATGATTTAATTTTGTAATTCTAGAAATAAAAAGTTAGACATACGAATTACGCCTGTGGTATTGGGGAACGCCACGTAGGCCTCTTCTCTTTTCTGTTCAATTTTCTCAACTAATATTTTGGGATTTATTGTGTCCCAGAATCTGCACATGATGTTGTGACATGTTAAAAAGGAGTTTTGCACAGTTAAGGCCGTGATTTTTATAAAAAATATCAAATTTACTCTCCATATCAAAAAAAAAAAAAAATTCAAAACTACAATAACCACCTCACAATTGGGAGGGTTTTTTTTTATTACAGATTTTTTTTTAACAAATATTTAGCAAACTACTCTACAGTGGGGCAGTTTGCTATTTTTTTATTACAGAAGTATGCTATAAAAATTTTAATTGTTAGATATGTTTAGTGTGTGTATAATTAATATATTAAACTAACCAATTTGAAACATTTCAATGTATTAAAGATGCAGCAATTAACGAACACTAAGAAAAATACAAGAAAAAATAATATAACTGCACACTAAACAAACATTACAGTCAACCATAATAAAGTGGAGAGTTGGAACCATCGTCATAGTTTCTAACCGTTACAACATTAATTATCTAGTTAATTAGTAATATAAAATACATAACAATATAAGATTGGCCACACTTTATGCCCTTCTATCTATCCATATGCATATAGAGATCTTAAATGAAAAGATTGAAAGAAATAAAATTGACCTTAAAGAAGTACATGCACATCCCTCCAATACATTACATTTTCCTACTATGTAAGTACTCAACGAGCTGATTTACCTCTTTAACAATAAAAAATTAATTACCTGGATTCATGCAAAGTTTACTTGACATACCTTATTGGATCCAACAGAGATCCAACGATAATTCTATACACACTAAACATATCTAAAAAAACATTATAACAAACCACCCCACTATGAAGCGGTCTGCTAAATATCTGGAAAAATAAAATAAAATTACAGCAAACATCTAAAAAATTTATAGCAAACACGTAAAAAATGACAAGAGGTCAGGTATATATATTTTATAGCAAACACATGTAAAACAAAAATTCTACGCATCTTATCTTTTTTAAGCATTTTCAAATTATCGAATACGAAAAATATTGTATTTATATAATTATCTACTACAGTTTGAAAGAGGTCAGGCATATATATTTTATTATTTTTTTACATTTGCAATCCACAAGAGATATCATTTTACTAAAGTACTGTATGGCATATATATCAAAGTAACATTAAGCTATTCCTGGTTTCTATGTCCTTGTCGATTGCAACAAAAGACAAATTTAAACAAACAAACTAATAAACGAATAAATTTATAGATAAATGGTACAAATACACATGGTTGAAGTAAGACTTCAATTAACTAGTAATTTAAATTGTGCGGTACAATATCTTTATCAATTCTATATAAAGCAAGTTGTCTTGTCTTCCAGAGAGACCTTAGGTTACACTTCACTTCAAGAGAACAATTCTTTGATATAGTTTTTATGATTTTGATCTGTCACCTGCACATGTGCAAAACATATTCTTTTTTCCAATTTGGATGATTGGCATTTGGTAAGAAATATACATTTTTTTTTTCCTCACACCATTTATTGCTGCATTCAAAATTGAAATTATAAAAGACTGGAATAAAATTATTTGATCAAATATTATTTTATTTTCAGAATACTTCTTTATTGTATTTTTCTTGGTAAAACATTATTTGATTATTGGCCAATTTGGAATGTAACTAATGGAATTTTCTTTTTCCTTCACTGAATCTCATTTTTAAACTTCATATTTGCACCAAACACAAATTTCTTGCCTTTATGTTTATAAATTAGTTGAAGCTTAATTTTAATTACTTATTTTCATACACATTGGTATGATAATTCCAAAACTCACTTACAATTACTCTAAATCTTAATTTTCTTCGACCAAATATAATTTATATGAGTAACGTAGCTAGTAGGAAATATAAATGAATCTTTAAGCTTAATAACCTTACAAGAAAAGCACAAGGTGACAAGACAAAGAAAGCATAATTAATTAGATATAATTGTTAGTTGAGAATAAAAGGCCAACTAGCTAATAAGAGTATTACACGTGGCACAAAATTCCCTTCCAATGAAAGCATGCACATACCACATACCACATACTAGGGCTGGCAAAAAAATTCGAGGTTCGTGATTCGATTCAGGTTTGATTCAGGTTTGATTCGAGTTTAGTTTGATTCGAAATGGGTTCGAATTGAAACAAACCAAACTAGGTTCGGTTCGGAATTAATTCAAACTAAACCCAAATCTAGCCTGGTTCAATCGAAATGGGTTCGATCATTTTTATAGTTCGAATCTCATAATAACATCGGCCGTTCATTTACCTGATGAAATTAAAATTCAAGATAGAGAGTTATAATTTAACTTAGCTGACACTCTCTCGCTTTCAAATTTTAATAACCTAGTTCTCTCTCCACCTCTCCCTAACTCATTTTTCCTCTAACTCTAAAATCTAGCTGATGCTCTTAGCGACTGGCTGTCTCTCCGACTGTCTCCAGCCTGGATGACTATCTCTCCTCTCTCTTCGGTCGTCTTTCATAGTTCATACCAAAAAAGCCATCTATGATGTATTTTTTTATAAACAATTTTTCAACTTAAAACACTCATTTTATAATTCATAATTCATACCAGTAAAAGAAAATCATGTAAATTGTCATATTGAGAAAAAAATTAATATATAAATTACCGGTATAACTAGGACTGCTAAAAAATAATTTAGTTCGTGGTTCGATTCAGATTCGATTCGAAAAATGTGTAGTTCGAAATGGGTTTGGTTCGAAATGGATTCGGTTCGAAACGAATCAAACTAGGTTCGGTTCGAAGTTAATTCAAATCAAACCTAAACCTAAACTAAATTCGATTCGGTTCGGTTCGTTGCCACCCCTACCACATACTAGCTCTATAAATAAATAAACAAATTATTTATACCTGCTATAATTATAATACTGTTACCAGCATAAAAATATACATAAAAAGCATCCTCACTCTTTCATGTTTAACATGGCATGAAGCTTCTGAGGTCCACTGTGCAAATCATTGGCATCCACTGGCAGTGCCAGCTGGCCACCTTTGCATGTTGTTGTACCAGGTTTTCTGTGCATATCATCTCTGTGCCTTTTGTACTAACAAATCATTCAAGTCAAAGACCTTGATTTCAACATAAAGATCTTTTAATAATTGAACATTCAAATGAGATTTTCTTTTCCTTATTTGTATTGAACAGATTGAAATTGCTAAAATATGTACAAAAGAGATTTCATGTAAAAATAATTCTTGTAATTGACATACAAAAATAAAATTCAACGAAAAATACCCATAGAGAGAGAATATAAATTACATAATAAAAAGGGCATAGAAGAACAGGAGACCGTTTTCCTAACCCCACTAATCAAAGAAGAAAAGCATCTTAGGTTTCTGTAGACAACCAACAGAACAGAAAGATCCCTCTAAACTCAAAGATTTATTATTTATCAAGATAAAAGAAAATGATTAGCCTATAATACCTCCAACAAGAACTGTTGTGCTTGAGTGATTGACCTCCAAAGTCCCACTACCTACCCTTCATCTCATCTCCATTATTAATAAAACTGGAGGTATCCATTTTATTTAAAGCGTTTGTGTTGATGTAAATTTGTAACCAGCTGTTGTCAAAAACTTTTTCTAAAGAACCTTTAAAAGTTGTAAGGCACACCATTATAGAAGCTGCACTTAATAAAATCCAGAAACAAGTTATGTTGTCCCAGTTATGTTTGGAATCAAACCCACAGCCGGGACAGCTATTATAGCACATTTTCAAAAGCAAAAAAACCAACCAATTCCATGAGTCATCAAACCCCTTTTCACCTTTCAAAAACTTTGGTAAAATGCATGTCCACCTTGTATGACCATCTATCATATTTTCCAACAAATTCTATATAGCAATGATGGTAACATATCATTGGACCACTTATTTCTTCACCATTTCATCTTAATGAAGAAAAGAACAGTAACTGAATACACACGCATACACATCCATCAAAGTTTGTAATATACACCCCCAGAATAAAACCAAAAATAAAATAGAAAAAAAAAGAAAGAAAGAAAGATGGAACAAAAAGAACCAAGCAATCCCCATCAACTCCATTTTAACTTTTTTCTTTTTTCTTTTTCTTTTCATTTTCCCCTAGAATAACTCCCAATCAAATCTCGGTGCCACTGGTACAGCAGTATGAGAGGTGGTAGACGAAGCCATGGTAGTAGTAATGGTAGAAGAGGAAGTAGAAGGCAACGAAGAAAGAAGATCAAATGGTTCCCAATTTGTGGTTACCGCTGTTGCGGGTTGGAATTCACGCCGCTGCTGTTGCGCACGCACCTGTGGGGAATGCGCGTGTGGGGATTGTGCTTGTGGTGAATACACTGGTGATGATTGGGGTAGCGGCGGTTTTGGTGCACGATCATTTGCTCTAGGAGTTGCATTCTTAAGTCTTACCGCATCGAGCCGTTCCACATATTTCTGTATTCTCTTCTCCTACAAAATCAAAATCAACACAAATAAATAAATCTATATATAGAACAACCAAACTGAAATATATGTACACCAACCAAACAGAATAGGTACCTGAATTTTCTTTTGTTCCTTGACATCTCCATCAACTGCAATTGCATCCAATTTGATTAATTCATTCATCAAAGTTTCAGTAAGAGTAACTACATCCGCCCCCACCACATTCCCTCCTTTATTCACTATGTTCTCGAGTGCCGTCACCTACACAAAAACATACAATGAGAACAAATTATTCAATGTAATTATCTTACAGCTAATGCTACATTTTTTGTATATGAAAGAACTCTTGTTCAGAAATGATTACTTGGGAACTAAGCAAAAACCAAAAATGGACATCACAGTTTCCATTTATGTTTAGATTGTTTTATGGAATCGACACGCAATGATTGTATGAAACTAAAATAATTAGTGCCATCTCACTCTAGAGAAAAAAGCAGGAATTAGTTGTTCGGGAAGGCTTATGTTGCTTAACTAGAAGATATTTCACTTTAATTTGTTCAGAATAGAAGCAAAGATATGCCTTAAAACACATCTTCCTACCAATTATATTCCTACCTAATTCCACAACCAAAATTTTCACCAATCATACAAACAAGACAGTTAATTCTCAGAAAGAAGAAATTAAGAACTCATTTACAAATGTACCTTGGTGGCAAGTTTATCGACATCTAGGCTAATTCTTGAAATCAACTTGGCTGCCTTTTCTAATTTATCGGTACGACGCTGTTCGATGAGTCGTTTCGCCTTAGCAGTGGGGTCCTCTAACAAAACCATTTTTGACCGGTCTTTTACGCCCGATATATCCAAGAATGCTTTTGAATCCCTCTCTTTATCTTTGAAAACCAATTTCTGATCTTCTGGGTGTAGTCCGGTTTTTTCAGAGAGCATCTTCTTTAATTCACCTGTATTAAATTTAGATTGACTGGATTAATTTATTTGAATCTAGTTTTGACAATTTATCGGAGTTTGATCTTCCAAAAATTTGTTTCTTTTTAAATTCCATATGATTCAGTGTTACATGTCGAATCTCTAGATGCAATAAATTTGAGGATTTGAAAAACTGTGCTGAGCGCTGACAAAGCAGCTTATTATAAAATAAATCCACAAATCCACACAACTATATAAAAATACTATTTCCTCTTCCATCCTTTATAACAATACCAATTAACATATTGGCAAATTTTTATATTTGAAAAATTGAAATAGGAAAGAGGTCGGACAAAAATTCATGAATTATATTACCAACACTCCTCAATTTAGACAATTTGACTTAATTTTGCCCCAATCAAAAATCCAAGCCAAAAAAGTTCAAATCTTTTTCACCAAAAAGAACACTTTCAAAACTACCACAATGCAACTAATCTAATCAAAATCTGAGACAAGTCTTACCAAAGGAGGCCTGAGAGCTGATGTAAACCTCATGGTAGCCACCGGCATATTTAACCTTGACACGAATCGCCGGAACAGGCGCTCCGGCCGGTGCGTCTGAATCCGGGGTCCGCTTCTGCACCAGCATACCACCAGGCCGTACCTCCCATACCTCCTTCTCTGTGGCGCCGCCACGTGGAGAAGACTCCTTCATTGGCGAGAACTTCTCACCATTAACCGGCGACATCGTGTTGTTCACCTTTGTTCGCATCATCTCTCTTATATCATAACTCTTTTACAATCCTCTGTTTGTCCTCCGACAAAGTCCCCTCTGAACTGAAAGACTCGAGCTTTTCTGCAAAAATGGAGTGTGCTGGAGCCGTCTACTTTCTGCTTTGGAGAGGGAGAGAGAGAGAGAGAGAGAGAGAGAGATACAACTCAGGGACAGAGAAGCAGAATATATTTATATCGAAGAAACAAAAGGGCGCCCCCCCTAAAAGCAACTAATGGATGGTGTAGAGAGAAAATAAATACAAAAGAAGGGAATAGAAACAAGGATGTAATACAGTATTTGTTACGTGACAAATGTATTAATTAATGAATTGATGGGGAGAGAAGAAATGGAGGGGGGGCTTTCGCAGTTCGCTCTCACCTCGCTCTGACGCTCAAACTAAAATGAAAGCGGCGTAGTGAGAGGACAGTGGGGCAAAGGAAAGAAATGGAGGTGTAGTGGGGTAAAGTGAAAGGAGATGTTTTACCCAACTTAAAACGATCTCTCCAGTAAAACAGTCTCTTATCTCTTCTTCTTATCAAAGAGCTTAATGTCTAGATCCTGCAAGGATTCTAATTTACCGTTTTTTTCTCATAATAATGTTCAGTCGTTAAATTTTCAGATCACACATAGATGAATTTTCCAAATTATGAGCTTCAACACATACGTATGTACTGGTCGCGCCATATATGATCCCAATGCCCGTAGACCGTGCGCAGCACCCGTGGAACGCGTCTCTGAACCACGCACGGCACCTGTAAACTGAGCATGTGCACCGCGCACCATTTTTCTTTTTTTCTGTTGAAGGCGAGATTCAAACCTAGTTAGATTCTGTTGGTGCCAAAATTATTACCACTACACTAGAGTTTACATGTGTTATATTGTAGATAAGTATAATATTTAACTATTTTTCTCTACATATTTGATTTAAATTATCTCTCATCCTTATTAAGAAGCTTAATGATTTCTAGTACATAATTTGCTCTCGTTGCATGGACACGATTACTAGTCTTTAATTAAGAAATTATTGTCAGGATGGACCTAGATTAGAAGTCAGATCCACTACAGTACCGGACCGTGTAGAATGTCATCTGACCGTCCGTTTTAGCATTTAATTGACACAAGAATTTTAAAACGAACCCTCTCATATTTTAAAACGAATTTCTTGCTTGATGATAGGTTTCGAAATTACTTAGTTAGGTCAGGAGTATTCCATCTCGTACGGTATTGAATATTTACGTCCTAGACTAATTTGTTGTTGTTCAATTAAGATTACGTCTCATAGTAAAAACGCTAAATTTGAAATTAATAAATTTTATGTAATTCTGAAATACTAATTTCGCTTTATTCTCATTTTTTTTTTACTTTTTAATAACGTAAGAAAAGTTTGTTACTACCTATTTATGAGTAAAGCTAGAGTGTGATGTGCTCATCAAGAGAATTTGGTAAACACAACTCTAAAAGTTTATTGAATCGATTTCAAACATCAAATCTAAACTGTTGAAATTCATGTACTTCATGAGTAATGCATGTGCATGCATAATTTTAAAAGTTTTGAGTTTATTTGCTACACGGTTAAGCGGTCAAAGAAATAATAAAAATTGACTATATAAAACAACTTATAAATTAACTTAATAAAATGTTCATTTCTTTGACCGCTTGACCGTGTAGTAACTGAACTCAAAACTTTCAAAATTTTGCATGCACATGCATCACTCATGAAGCACATGGATTTCAATAATTTGAATTCAGCATTTGAAGTCGATCCATTAAACTTTTGAAGTTTTGCTCACCAAACTCTCTTGAGGGGCACATTACACCCTAGCTTTACTCCCTATCTATTGTTTGAAGTGATTAATTTATTTATTAACAACTATTTTCTTTGTAATCATGAGACTTTGACTTAAATATTATTCCTATTAAAATATCAAGATAGGAATAGTATTTTGATATTATAAAATATTCCAGTGCTATGAAGTATGAATAATTGGTAGGGCTATAGCAACTATTTTTGTTTATTTTATGAAAGTAATTTAAAGAAGATTTATTAGAAGAGATTTTCTTAGTAAATATTGGAGGTGAAGTCACTTTAATTTTTAATATTAACAAAGAATTAATGCATTCAGATTTTAAACTTGCAATTTTCTACACCGAAGACATTGCCTTTACTATTAGACTAAATACTGGTTCTCAATTTCAAGGTGTCTTTTAATAAACGATTTGAAAATATTTTCATTAATTTTCTAAATTAATTCCTTCCCCTGAGAATTAGTTAATTCAAAGTTGTGGTTTTAATTTTACTTTTTTTTTCCCCCCAAAGTTTGATGTTTCTATATTTTTTTTTTGTTGGACTAACTTCACTTATTTGTTGAACTAAAATAACAATTAGTAATAAAACAACACATCATTTTTAATTAGAACCTTTTTTTCTAAGTAAAAAAGATTTACGGTCTTTAAATAATTCTTAGGTATCTTGAAAAATTATAATTATCAGCACATTGATAGTGCATTACACATGTTTTCATGTTGCTACTCCACGTTATAAGAATTGAAATTTGGCATGCTGTTAATTAACATCTGTATAGCTCTGGAAAAAGACAATTCAGATAGCGGTGCTATTAAAGGAGTAATGTCATTAGCTTTGTTTATATACATAGACATATACAAAAAAAATATATAATAAATATTTACTATAATCAAAAGAAAAAGTTATTACCAAAAAAACTATCATTTGAAGTGGTTTCAAATGGCAAAATAGTGAATTAGAATTCAATGTCAAGTTGTAACAAAGACTTTGTATCAAACTTACCTAAAACCTTACAATGTAAAAAAAAATATAGATGTAAAATTTTAATTGATGAAATGGTCCGTAAATTGTTAGGTTAAGTTTATTTATAAAGGATGATATTATTTTACTAGTGATGACTTCAATAATTAACATATGAGGTGTGTTTTATTTGATAAGTCGAATTTTTTATATGAAGTTATTAGATATAATGAATTAATTAAGTCATCAAAAGAGTATGTAAGCTTGGTAAAAGATGAATATATTTTTTCCAAAAAGAAAAATGCATATTTAAATGGCGGTGAATTGTCAAAAAAATATAAAAAATGTAAGGAATGATATTCAGAAAAAGTTATATTTTCCTCGTGTTGAAATCTTGGCGAAGATTTTAGAAATAAAAAAAAATTCCTGCACTATTAAAGAACAAACTTATTTTGTACCACATTACATGTATGTTCGTAATTTATATTTTGAGTAAATTACATAGGTCCTGAAAAATATCAATCGTTTATCATTTTCATCTTTAATTTTAATTAATTAATGATAGCGTGAATGTTGACTTGATGGTAGTATCAATTTTATTTGATAATTAATGTCATGAAAATTATAATACTTTTCACACTATTTTAAATTATTGGATGACTACATCCGCATTAATTTTGATGGTGAAAATTGATGTTACGATTGATTTAACTTAAATACTTTATAATCAAATTAATAATTCTCAAATTTAAGAGTCAAAATATTATATGAATAATATTTTAAAGATTATTTTCATGAAAAATGTTTTAATGATTATTTGCATAAAAATCTTTAACATTGCATTTGACTTACGGTAGGTGCAGAGTAGGTACAATAGATTTGAAAACCATTCGATCCGCTTTAAGATTTCTGTTTTAATATTTGTGCGCCTTACTTTAATTTTTGTACGTACTTATTTTAAAGCGAATTAGACAGTTTTAGAGCTCATCAAATCTAAAAGGTAGGTCTGCTCTAGTTTTCATAACCTCAAAATATGATTAATCCATATATCATATCCGGTCTATGCAATTAAAGATTCTCTTCTCTATTACCAAATTGATTTATTTAATTATTTACTTCTTTTGATATAATATTACCGGAGGAGAACAATGAAATCTTGTGCAAGAAGAGACACACTGGTCACCTTTGCCTCCAAGCAATCCTCTCCTGCTCTCCAACCAAACCGCAAATCGTGGTGCATTGGTATTGCCTCCTCTTTGAGTCATGGTACAGAAGTAACCAAACCAAACCTTTATTATTTTTCACTTTTTCTTTTTCTGGGGCTTTCTTGTATCTTACTGTTCTGTGACTTACGCTAGGTGCAGTCGGTCCGTGAAATGGGTTGAATTGAACGAATGAATGAATGAATGTCCTCGATTTTTGTATAGATTTCTTCGATTTTACTAAGAAATTATACATTGCTTCTATTGGGCATTGGTTTGTGTTCCTCTGTGGTACTTCAAGTATCTAACATTGATTTTTTTAAATGAAATGGGTTGTGATGAATGAGTTGACTTTTCTCAGTATTAATGAATGAATGTGCTTAATTGTCTAGGACCAGATTAAATTAATAAATTATGTTATGGAGATGTCATAATGGAATTGGGTGTAAATTTATTTTTTATTCATTGAGCTTTAGACAAATCAAGAGAAGAGGCCAGTTGATTGATTATGAATCCATGATAGGATGTACTAACTAGCGACTGATAATTTATCTAGGGTTGTAAACGAGCTGGCTCGGGCCGAGCTAATTCTTAGCTCAGCTCGTTTATTTTGGCCTAAGTCTGGACCGAGTGAGCTGGACTTAGGTCACCTGAGCCAAAATTCCTAGATCAGTTTGTAACAAGCCAGTTCGAGCTAGCTCGCGAGCTGATGAGCTGAGTTTTATTGGACTGCTATTATACAAATTCAAAAATAAAAAAATAAAAAAATCTCATTCAAAAAATTTAAGAAATTTTCCAGCATGCACATCTTAAGCAACTAAAGCCATATCCTTTCTTCTCAAACCGAAAAATACATCAATTTTGCATAATTGGGTCTTTGAAAATGAGATTGGATTTAAAATTATACAGGACTAAACTCTAAATTCTGTTGTTCGTACAATAATCTTTTACGTCTATTTGACTAATTTGCAAAAACATACAATTATTGAATTTTACGATTTCTTCTATTTTGAGAATATGTAGATCCAAGAAGAGTAGAACTGTTGAATAATAAGCTTGGACTGAAGAAATCATGAAGACCTTTATCAAGAATACATATTGTAAAATCAAATGCTTGGTAAAGTATGTGTGAGGTTGATTAAATTGAGATAAAACGTTATGAACGTTTTTAAAACGTTGGTAACGTTTTATAATAATCAGAAGCCTCAAAAGAATCAAGTTATAACGTTATAACGTTTGTAAAACGTTACAACGGTTATAAAACGTTATGTAACGTTTTCTAAGCTGTCAGAGAATTAAAACCCTAAATCGTATTTGAATAAAACGTTGGTAACGTTTTATGTCAAACAGCTCATTTTTGAGCTGCCACTATAAATAGACTGAAGGGATCACTTTCAAATCCATCTCAGCCGACCCTAATCATTTTAAAAGCGATTTTCTGAGAGCTTAGCCTACTCCATTGTTGTGAGAGCTTAAAACTTCAAAATCCCTCAAGCAACCTCAAACCTACTTCACTAATCTTGATCTAGATTAGGTTAGAGTGATCTATTGAGTGTTTCTCTTGTTCTTGAGTAGCTTGTGTGACTTCCCTTGTTTGTAAGGGCTTGCCGGCTCAAACCTCGAGTTGCTCGTGTGACTTCCCTTGGTTGTAAGGGCTCGCCGGCACTCATCTCTCGTTGGCCGTGACTTCCCATTTT
>JARJHM010001236.1:0-48336 GCA_033356055.1 Carex pumila | reverse complement strand
AGCATGTCGAGGAGAAATCCATGGACAAACCTAACCGTCAATTTTAAAATGTGAGTACATTATTGAAAATATCAAATACGAATAGGGTTGTAAATAAAAAAATACTAACCACTTCAATTGTTGGTCATTCGCATCTGTTGGTAATTTTTTGAAGCGCTCACGGACAGCTTTTTTGGCGATAAGCATGTCGTACGTATCATTTCCCCTCTTTTTCATGAACCCCTTCACTTCATCATCTTTTATGCCTAGCAACTCATACAGTCTGCCTTGAAAACTCGCCGAGTTTGTAAATCTCGTTACCGGCTCCCCCATGATAGGCAAACCTCAGAGACAACTAACATCCTCTAGAGTAACTATAATATATTTGACTTGTCAGTAAGGAATCAAAAAAAATATTTAAGTTAGTTAATATCTATCATCTCTCCGAATGGAAGATGAAAAGTGTGTGTCTCCGGACGCCACCGCTCGACAAGTCCATGAATGAGGGCCGCATCGAGGGCGATATCGGGCAATGTCGCGAGCTGATATAAGCTCATTCGAATTAAAAATGGTGCGTACCTCTCATTATACTCACATTTGTGCTGATAATGTCTCACGGTTAAAATCTCTGTACTCTAAAATAAGGAAAAAAATAAATTACAATATTTATTTGATTACTTTTTAAATTATTCTAAACGAAATAAGTAAATGTTTACCTCCTTAAACGCCTCAGATATCCTGTGATTACCGTGAACTATCCACAACAAGGGGCTAAATCTATGCTTAAGTACTGGATCTGCCATACTACAAAATTCGAACAATATTGTAAATCACCTTAAATTTTTCTAAATTATTATATACCATTTCGGTAATTTCTAAACAATTCTATACTATTTCGGTATTTTCTAAATTATTCTACACCATTTGGTATTTTCTAAATTATTCTACACTATTTTGGTATTTTCTAAATTATTCTACACTATTTTGGTATTTTCTAAATTATTCTACACTATTTTGGTATTTTCCTAAATTAATCAGACAATATTCTAAATCATTAAAATGAACTAATTAATTATATTTTAAATTAAAATTAAAAAAATACAAATGTAAAAACCTGAATCGCAGATCCGATCGATCAGACAATCAGAGCTCCGAAAGGGACTCGAAAGGAAAAGAGATTCCTAAAAAAAATTTAAATTAATCAAACAATTTTCTATATTACTAAGGTAATTTTCTACACCATTTGGTATTTTCTAAATTATTCTATACTATTTTGATATTTTTTAAATTATTCTACACCATTTCGGTAATTTCTAAACAATTCTAGACTATTTCGGTATTTTCTAAATTATTCTAAACCATTTGGTATTTTCTAAATTATTCTAGACTATTTTGGTATTTTTTAAATTATTCTACACCATTTCGGTAATTTCTAAACAATTTTAGACTATTTCGGTATTTTCTAAAGTATTCTAAACCATTTTGGTATTTTCTAAATTATTCTAGACTATTTTGGTGTTTTTTAAATTATTCTACACTATTTCGTTAATTTCTAAATAATTCTAGACTATTTCAGTATTTTCTAAATTATTTTAGACCATTCGGTATTTCCTAAATTATTTGGACATTATTTTAAACCATTTAAAATAAAATAAATTAAATAAAGTAAATAAATTAAATAAAAAAAAATTTACCTTAAAAAACGGTGAAGAGGAATGATGGGGACGGGTATAGGTGATGGGAACGGGGTCTTATGTAGTGAGCTCTGTTTCTGAAAAAAAAAATTCCTGAATTAGCCTGTTTCCGGAAGTAACTACCGTTTCTGGAAAAAAAAAATTCCGGAAGTAGGGGCTGTTTCCGGAAAAAAAAAATTTGGAAAGGGTAGATTTCGAAAAATGGTGCTGATGCGGGTATTTTTTGAAATTTAATATTAAATTTGGATATTAATGAAAAATTCAGATAACCCTAAATTACTAAATATTAATAACATCTTGATTTTTTTTTTTTTTTTGACAAAATATCTTGATATCGATTAGAAAAATAAAACTTATTGTTTAAAATTTTAACATATAATTTAATAATAGTGTAATTTAAATTTATAATTTCAAATACTACACCAAATTAATAATGGTAAATTATGAATTTCTGAATTATATGGCAACCATCAGACAAATGACATGTGAGAAGCAATTTTGACCGAATATGTCAGATTATCCAGCAATATAAACATGTATCAAGTAATTACAATAACACCTACAGATTTCTCCTAAAAAAAAAAAAGTAATTACAATAACTAGCTAAAAGTTGAGAAAGGGAAAGTAGCATAATTGATTAGGAATAAGTTATAAAGTTGTTGTACTCAAAGGTCGAAAGTTCAATTCCCCTCACGACTTCGCAGCTTCTGCGAAGATTTCAAAAAAATCAAAAAAAAAAAAAAAAAAACTAGTGAAAAGTTAATTTCTTTTTATTTAATTTTTTGGTTTCTAGCTAAAGGTTAATAACATCTCGCTAATTCTTAAGAATAACTACCTAAAAATGTTTAAATGTATCGACATATTCATCAATAATTATTAGCTCAAAATTTATAACTTTAAATGCTATAAAAATGAAAATCGAGTTGTTTCTTAAAAGTACATACATGTTTAAAATGACAATTATATATTTGTAGTAACATAATATTTGTCAGCACCAAAGCATGTAATACACAAAAGAGATGGATTTTTTTAAGTTATAAATTTTGAGCCAATAAACTATTGAGGAATATGTAGGTAGTTCTTGACATCAATCAATATATTGTTAACATTTAGGTTGCTATTGCAGGAGTAGAACTAGGGTGTTCTTATTAAGTCTAAGTTTTTTGGTGAACTGAAGTCTAAAATCCATCGAAACGACTTTAAATGATGAATTTGAACTATTGAAGTCCGCCTACCTTACGAGTGATGCATCTACGTGTGAAAATTTTAAACATTCGAATTAGTTTAGTTTAAAGTCAAGCGGAAAAAAGTTAATAAATTATTTTTAATGCATTTATTTTTTGAATCTTTTTTGACCACTTGATTCTATGCAAATTTGATTTCAAAATTAAAAAAATTTACATGTAGACGCATCACTCATAAGGTAGACAGGTTTCAACAATTCGGATTCGTAGTTTGAGACCGATTCGATAAGTTTTAGACTTGAGTTCACCAAAAACCTTGATGAACTTAAGAACACCCTAGTTCTACTCGCTATTGCAGTTATTGAAGTCATGTTTCTATGTAGGATTGCAAGAACTTGACATGTTTAGTCATCTTTACTCTTGACATGTCCTGTTTAATCGTCATTATCTACTTAAAGTATCATTTAAAATTATATTATTTGAAAAAATATTTTATTAACGACACTATATGTTGATGGCTTTAACAATTAGTTAGATATATATTTAATATTTAGTTTTCTAGTATTAAATCTGAAGATGTTAAAAAATTAGACAGTTGGATATAAAAAAGAGTGGCACACTGAAAGTCTTTTCCTTGTGTTAAATATATAAGAGCAGTGACTATTTTTTTAATAATAAATTTTCATATGAAGTGTGGCTTCAGCCATACAGGTAAAGTAAAAGGTGAGCTTCTAATCTTAGAATCTTACCATAAGACATGTCTGGCTCATCCATGCACCAAGGGGCCGGCCGCTCTTGACCAAAAAAAGAAAGAAAGAAAGAAAGAAAGAAAGAAAAAATGGCATTGGAGTTACAATTTGATACTCCATCCTCTTAGAGTCTAGTCCGTTAACCTTCCTCCTTTTCTATTGGTGTGTAATTTTACTTTTTCCCTTTTGCATACCTATGATTGACAAAAATAATAATAATAGGCTAAGCATAGTATATATGCTTGGATATATACTGATGGCATGTATTATTTAATTGCACAACTCTAGCTGTGTGGTCCTAGGAATCAAAGGCAGTCCATAACTCCATATCAGTCATCAACATTTGACACAAATCTTAATGCAGATCGGACGGGTCTGATCAAGAATCAGACTGAATTTGATTTGCCCGTCCAACCGCACCCAATTCCGTGCGTGGTCCCAATAACTTCACCCGATTGTGGTTGTGTCGCCATCATCAGATCAAATTAGAGTTAAAACAACAATTGAAGAGTCCAGTCGACAATTTCAAGTTGATGTGATGATCAGATTAATTTGTGGGAGGCAAAGCAACGTTGCCATCCAAATCATACTAGCTAAGATACAATAGATCAAATTATCCTTCTCTTCCCCATGATATTCTGTCTCAATCTTTTAGTCCAATCTTATTATTATTCCTCCAAGTTGAATTTCACCTCATCGGTGCATTGCTGATTTTTAGTTTGTTGAGATTATTTTTGTATAAATTAATTAGTAATTGTTGAAAAGTAAGCATATAGTAAAATAATATTATTGATAAAAAAAAAATTCAAAGGCTAATTAACTCTGTACTAATTCAAATATTTATGAATTATTACACTTGACAAAAGCAAAATTATCAGCTGCTCTTATTGAGCGGGCCCTGTTAATTAACTAATTAGCTGATGTCTTACCAAATAGATGCGACAGTTCAATACGAATTTTGTTAATCTCGATCTGATCGACTTTTCCACCAAGTTCCCTTTTTGCAAACATCAATCGTAACCACCTGTAGCACCTGTCTGCCAACTAAACCTCAAATTTTCTTAGACCGTCTTATACTCTTATTAGTACCTAAAAGAAGGTTAGGTAGCTAAGCATGTCTTCTATTATGAGATTCGATATCTTTATTTTTGTACTAATTTTACGAGCCCAGTCCGCCTCATTTGTTTAGTCATTCCATGTTTTTAAAGCCCACTCAAGTAGCTAGAGTATCATTTTATTTTTCTTTTTTTTCTTTTTTTTTATTTTTTTATTTTTATTTTTTTGTATTTTCTTTCATCCAAATTTTTTTTTTTTTTTCAGATTGATGGATGATTCATAGCTGGAAAACATATAAATGTCAGTCCCGATTCAGAGTTGATTAGTTACTGGTATGGTTCATAGCTGATACAGAAAATTAATTACTGGTATAATTGACTAGTTACTGGCATAGTTGGTTAGTTACTGGAATGGGACCTTATCTCACACAAAAAAAAAAAGAAAAAAAAAAAGTAAACGGATTTAAGAAGAATAAGAAAATTGTAGACTTCAAGGTAAATACAAACTGGGCTTAATTTAATATGTATAACAAGTTAGTATCGAGCAAACTGGCATAATTTAATGCCAGTTTAATGCCAGTACAAACTGTCATCTACCTTAAAGTTCCATTTTGATACTGTCAAAAATGATATTGATGGTAATTTTATTTTATGTTTACACCTCGTTTGGATGGAGAGTAGAGGACGAGAGGGGAGGTGGAGAATAGAATGTAATGAAATGGAATAGAAAGTAAAATTAATATATTTTACACCTCGTCTTGATGATTAATGAGAAAAGATAAATTTAACTTTTTTCTCATCTTATTTCTTGTTTAGTTAATTAAAATTTAAAATGCTAATGAGAAATTTGATGACTATTATAGATTTGTTACAAAGAAATTTTAATGATAATTATATAAGTAAGATATAGAGTTGAACATTTGTATCATTTTTGTTAAAATATTTGTAACAATTTTTTTTTCCATATGTTACATCTCAAATAAGAAGGGAAAATTAATTCTATTAATTACAAGTATGCAAAGTTAAATATTTTTCCTCCTACCCTTTAGCTCCAACATAATTTTGCTAACCAAACACGATTTGAGAAAAAAAAAATCTTTTATTTCCATTCCATCCCTTCTACTCTCCATCCAAACAAACTGTTAATCTATGGTGTGCGGAACAAGCCCAAAGCGTAAGGTTTTAAACTATTACTGCTGAACAAAGCCCATTCTTCCTAAAATCATAGGAAATTAAACCGCATGTTTTTGGAAAATCTGATGACGATAAAACCGGGAGCATCGTCATATTTTCATATTGTAATTCCTAGAGTTTTTTTTTTCCTCCTCTTTTCTTGTCCTTTCATGTTGTTTCATCTAATGCTTCCCCAGTGGAAACAGAACAGCAATTCAAGGAAATGCATATGAATTAGCTTTTATGATTACTCGTTCTTTAAAAGATTCCCCAACCGTATGATCAGAATTTTCCTCTGATATCCACTGATGCGTTTGATACCCTTTCATTGGAATTCGTATCCTCTGAGATATCTCAAACTTTGTGTGACTTTATGGAAATCCCAACCATTTAAATGCATTCTGCACGAATCTCAAAGCACACATAATACTAACCCCTACATCACCCCAGAATAGGCACCGGACACATTAGTCACACAAAAGTTGAGATATCTCAGAGATACGCACTCCTTCCATTGTCCTAGCTATTAGAGAAATTTCATATCCTCTTATACGTTTGAAATATTATTTTTGCACCTGCAATCCTGAAGTGCATCCCAAAAATATTTATACTTGACATCCACACATTATTTAAATTTGAATTCATATTTATGCATATTACCTACATTTATCACCTTTTTTTTTTTATGAATGATCAAGTTAGAAACTTTGTTGAATAAATAGTAGATTCAAATCTATAATTTTTATACCTAGTAACGTAAGATAAACAAATGTACTCTTTCCGACATTAAAGCCACTTGTAATAAGGCCTGCTGTCAAGATGTACTCTTTCGGGTCTCACAACATTAAATAAAAACTATACATTATGCAGTACCGCCTGTACTTCATTCGCCAAAGGCAAAAAGGGCAAAAATGAACAGAAAGAAATAATGGTTATGTAGTATGTTGTATATTTAAAACAAGAGAGGATTCAAATGCCTCCATATTTTTGTGCCTCCATCATGCCTCCATTTCTCTCCATTATTTTCAAAGTTCAAATAATCGATCCGAACCGCTCAACCTAACCTCCATACTAAAACATGTTTGGAGACCAAATTTTATATTTTTAGAATTTTTTTTACTATTTTTTTAGATAGGTACAAAATCAGTAAATCTGAACCATCTAAAAACAGTATTTTTGTATCTATCTAAAAAAATAGTAAAAAAATTCCTAAAAATATAAATTTTGGTCTCCAAACATATTTTAGTATGGAGGTTAGGTTGAGCGGTTCGGATCGACTGTTTGAACTTTGAAAATAATGGAGAGAGATGGAGGCATGATAGAGGCACAAAAACATGGAGGCATTTGAACCCTCCTCTTAAAACAATATGATATTACCTGATGTAACAGGGTGTCTAACTACTAAATATCTCTTTTATTTATTAAAAAAAACTCAATCCATAGTAAACCATTTTGCTTAGCTTATGTAGCTATTACCCAAACCAACATCGCCTTCAGAAAAGGTCATGGACAAAATGAGAGAAATGATTCACAAAAACTGCTTATCTTACCTGGCAGATGAGTTTTCAAGCATTTGATTGAAGTATGATCCACAAAATATGCAGCAAGCCAGGCAGGCGGCGCCCCCTTTTTTCAGATTTGATATAAAACATCATAATTGTACCAAGGGAATTTCTAGTTTTAGTTCAGCAGGGTTCATTGACTGAAACAATACAGATAGATATAAGACATGCACACAGCGAGAAGCATGATATCATCAGGAATGAAGCAACAGTAGAACTGTTAATTCAAATGACGAGCACACAAACTGCTGAAATTAGATATCAATCTTAAATGTGTAAGAAAATTGCAAGAAACAGAAAGTGATGAAAGAAAAAAAAAATAACCATATACAGCATTAGGTCCAGAGTAATCCAATACCTTCTGAGCATATACTAAGATAACACAAAAAAAATTCAGAACAATGAAAAAAAATATAGTTTAACCACCTATTAACTGCTTTATTTCCTTTTTAGGACAAGATATATTTTGTTGACAATGATACCTCCTCGTACAACTTCAGAACCTCAACCAGTCGTATAATATTGAAGCTTAATCACAATCAAAACTCCTCTCATCAATCTGCAATATGCAATAACAGCATAACAAATAAAGATTAAGATATGGAAGCACAAATATCTATCTACACAATCAAAGCTACTTAGGCCTTGGATACAAGTGAAACAAGGAATTTTATAGTTTTTGGATAGTTTAAATAGAGAAAAACTCAACAACACTAGAGTTAGCAGAAAATATAAAGAAAATCCTACAACTATGAAAATACCAACAGACACATCATAAAAAAAGTACTCCAGAAGACCAAGCAAACACTATTAGATTTATTTCTTAAGAAAGATGCATATAAGTCTATGAGGATCACAATTAACTATAAACTTCTTGTCACCAATGAAACTTTTACATCTGACAAAAGGGTAAAAATGTCAAGAGGGAACTAAACAATATCCAACTCCCTGAATTGGTCATTCAGAGTTTGGCAAGCATTAAATGTTCCCATTTAGGTCAGTCTGTCTCTCTTTGTCCAAAAAATACATAAACATTTCTCTTCATTTCTGTCAGCTTCCTGTTGCTCCATTACTTCGAGACTGTTCTCTTCTCCCCAACCACCAATGGAGGGAAATAAAAGGAGGTGGGGTATTGGAGAAGTACAAAAATAGCGAAGGGTGGAAGGAAATGGACAAGTGAGGGCAAGAAGATCAGCATAGACTGTCATAAGAAGCATGTAATAATGTTTTCATGTCATCTCACACAGGTTCATCTTTTGTAGGGCTAACTCCAAGGAACTTACTGATCACAATCCATACCTAGACTAACTAGCTCAAACATTAACGTAAAAAATAAATAAAAAACCAAAATAAAAGTCAGAAATAAATAAACGAAGAGCTACCTTGGATTGATGATGTCAAGCAGATGCAGATGCATATGCAGCTACAGCCTCCTCGTACTTGCGAAGCAAGTCACAGTGCGGTGTCTCACGCGTGAATCCCCACTGACGCCTCTGTAACTCGAGCCTACAGTTCTGAGATACAACCCCTACATAATCTCTTTCAATACGCTGCTCCAGGTGGGCCCGCTGGGCACTTTGATGGGGATATTCCTGTTCAAACTTGTCTGGCGACTTGACGTAGTAGGCAACACCCCTCCCAGTCTGAACCTTATGGTCGAAAGGGTACGAGCGTGAAAGCATGTAGATCGGGTCTGATGATGGGAGAAAGTTCATCAGGACCAGGAGGATCACAGGCAAGATCTGGATAAGCATCCGGAAAGGGGAGCCACCACCACCACCACCACCAGCACCAGAGCCATGTCCACCTCTATGACCGTGTTGTCTACCCATTTGGAAATGAAAAGTGCCAAAAGGAGTGGTGGCAGGAGCCATTCCACCATAAAAGAAGTTCCTAAATATCTCATCAGCATCAAACTCGTCTTCATCATAATAACGGTACCCGCCACGGTGCCTTGTGGTGGCCCTTCTGTGCGTCACAGGCTCGTCGGATCCGACAAGGTCATACCTCTTGCGGTTCTCCTCATTGCTGAGGCACTGGAATGCCTTTGACACGGCCTTGAAGGCTTCCTCTGCACCAGGCGCCTTGTTCTTGTCTGGATGCACCTTGAGGGACAACTTGCGGTAGGCCTTGCGCACATCCTCCACCGTACAGCTCTTCTCAAGGCCAAGCATCTGGTAATAATCTTTCTGCTGCTTCTTAATTTCCCTCACGATCTCCACCTGCTCTTCCGTGTACCCCACTGCACCGGTGCCATTAACGGAAGCCCTAGTGCTAGCATCAGGTTGCCTATGTCTGACAGTGGTCGTGGAAGAAGAGGCCGGAGAGGACGAGGAAGAAGAGTTGGCGGTGGCTTCTGTAGCGGAAGTCTCAGCCTGGGTTGGAGAGGAAGAAGAACCTTCTTGAGTAGAAGAAGCATTGGAGAGGAGATCGTCAATAGGGAGGCTGGGATCGAGGCGTCGCGCTTTGGCAAGGAATTTGAGAGCACGGGTACGATCCCCCGATTCTAGAGCTTCTTTGCCTATACGCAAGCATTTAACCGCATCGTCTTTGTTTCCGTCCATCGACCAAAAACCCTAGATCGGGATCCGCTAATTGCGGAATCAGGGGAAGAAGGGGAGAAAGATTGGGGATAGTATTGGTCAGATCGGCTCGAGTCGGAGGAAGGAAGCGGATGGAGAACTCGATCAATCGGGATTTGGAAAGGAAGTCGTGGATTTGCTACCCCGATGAGTCGACTCCACCACCACCAGGAAAGGGGACGGTCTTAGGCTCTCAGCTGATAAGTAAGAGCGAGGTCGGGAAGTGATTTTTATTATTTATTTTTCTTATGCAGCATCATAAAAAATAGATATTTATTTTCGGGCACAAAGAATAATTATAGTTAATCACCGTCAATTGGTACCCATCAGCGCATCACATCCGTCTATAATTTAATTTTTCTATTATTATTTTTTCATATGCTATTTTCTGCGTTGACCGTCATTTGACACTTGATTAGCGCGGCTCTAGTTAAATCGGACGACCCATAATCAGCTTGATGACGCGTTGCCAGTGCTTTGACAACAGGCGGTCCGGACATACCCGGGTACGGGTGGGCAAGGGCACAAGCACAACAGATATACGGGTACCACAGGTCGGGCATCACGGTTTTTTTTTTTTTTAAATCCTGCCCTGTCTGTTTAATATTTGTGCCTGTTGTATTCTCGGAAGCAGGGTGGTCTAGATAGGAGGACTGGGCGGTCCAGTTCATTTTTTTTTTTTTATATAGTGTCGTTGTCGTACGAAGTTTATAATTCGACTTTTAAAATCTAAATAGTTCAATATCAAATAGTGTATATATTCATACAAAAACATGTGCAGAAAGTTTCAATACAGTAAACTGTATCTTTTAAAGAGTACGACTAATATAACATCAGTGTTATTTCAGTCTATATAACACCAACCCCAAAACTTACCAAATTGAGTTCAAATAGTGAATTCAAACTGTTTAAACTAATTTACTTTATGAGTGATGCGTTTACATGCAAATTTTTTATATTTTCGAGTTATTTTAGTATCAAATCAAGCAGCAAAAAAATTGAAAAATGAATGTATTAAAATTAACTTAAAAACTGACACATTTGACTGCTTGACTTGATATCAAATAAACTCAAAAACTTATAAATTTTGCATGTAAACGTACAAGTAATGAAGTAGATCGGTTTGAACAGTTTGGATTCACCATTTGAACTCAATTTGATAGGTTTTGGAGTTGGTGTTATATAGATTGAAATGACACTGATATTATATTAGTCATACTCCATTTTAAACCTTAAATATACTTTCGAGTCAAATTGCAAGTGCACAATCCTATCGCGTAGTATATTACCAGGTATGGACCACAGTGACGGTTCAAGTCTTAACCAGATTCTACCTAAATTAATTAAAGACTAGAAATGAGAAAATGTTGATTTTGGATATTTGAGTTTCCAGAACAGTTCAATAGTAGTAATTAAACGCAAGAAGATAAATAAATTGGTTTAAATCAGTAATAAAAAGGTGTTTTCAGGGTTTCAGACTCATCTCAGTTCCTGATACGGACCGTGTAGTTTTCTACACGGGTCGAGTCAGGGCCGGGTACTTCCGTACACGGTCCGTGTGGACTTCGAGTTAATGCACCAATTAATGTTTCTTTGTATTGTTCTTTTGTGTAGGGTTCTACTGACCAGACCTAATGTTCCCAAATCTTAATTCTCGTATATTGGTTCATAAAACTTGGTATGGAGTTGCAATATTTACCCTTGTCGGAATCTAAACCTCAACTTTCATATCGGTCCGAATTACCTAGTTGTTTGTTTGGTATTCTAAAGGCATCCCCCTATCTGTCGATAAGAGAAAAATGTTCACCTTTCGACTATCATTTGGTTTCACCTTTTGGATCACTAAACCTACCTCATGTTCTTAGTTTTGGTTGAAAGATTATAATGGGTGAAATGCGCTTTAGATGTGATCATGCATCTAGTGACAAACCAATATAAATCAAACAATTTAATCTAAGCAATTAAAATCAAACACAATCAAGCAAACAGAAATTTCAATACAAAAATCCAATAACTATTATGCAAAACAAAACATTCGATTACATCTTAACCCTAGAAACAAAGAAATCTACTCAAACATAGTTCTAAAGCAAATAAAACAGATAAGAGTCTAAGAAATCATGATAAAACCCAAAGAAAAAGAAGATCCACAACAAAATTCGCGTCTTTTGCTTCTCAACTTCACCTCCAAGCAATAGCTGCCAATCCAAACCCTAAAAAATGCTTCTCTGCTCCAGAATGAGCTCTCAAGTGCAAGAAATCCCGCATATTTGCTTTTCTGGTCGACCTTCCTTCAATAGGCCTTGTTTCCAAATACTGGATCTGTTTTCGGATTTTCTTGACACGGGCCATGTAGAATTTCACACGAGCTGTGTAGAATTTCCGAAAATGCCTGTGTTTTTTGCTGAGATTGTAGATCTTCTCGCAAGCTTTCTGAAAAAGTGGTCATACACTCAAAACAGAGTTATGGGTCAAAATCTATGACTGTTTTAAGTTCAGCCCCTAAAATTTCAGTATCAGGTGTCCTGGTCGTGCCTGTGGTCGGGTAGAGGGTTGTAGGTCCGCGTAGAATGCTGTACGGCCCATGTAAAAACTTCTCAAATTTCATATTCTTCCTCGATTTCACCTAATTCCTGCAAAATAAGAACAAACTTGCAACAATACCACATTCTATAGATATTTCAATGAAATAAGATCGATTTAATAGTTTTAAACACAGGTTTTTGTACAAAATACAGGTCAGAATATAGATAAGTTTGCGAGATATCAAATCCCCCCCAAGCTGAAATCTTGCTTGTCCTCAAGCAAAAATCCCAACTTAAGTATCGAGCTAGTCTTTGGATTACCTAAATGCAAATTAAATCCTAAATGTGAAGAATTTACCTGAGTTTGTTATAGTTAAGAATTCTGAGAATCATTTTGGTCAACAACTTGAACTTTCCTTTATAAATTTTGATTCACCCCACAAATTGACTAATCAAACATCGTATTCTGAGATGCTTTAATAGTCGCAAAAACTAATCACTCAAATTGATCAATATTTCATTCTTTCACTGAAACCATGTCCTCATTTGTGATGATTCTTCCAATTTTGCCCTTTCCCCAAGCTTGGAACAAGCTTAGGTTAGAAAGTTGTGGATTTCGTGTGTTGATATATGCAAAGTTCGGGTTTCCAATACTCTTTTTATATATATTTTGGGAGACGAGCTCAAACACGCCCAGTAGGACTTATTGCCAGTACTCTTATTTTCTCCATTTTTTCATTCATTATTTTTTTTCTTTTATTTATTTACATATACCATGAATACACATATCCAATGGTATTATTTCACACCAATGGATATCCCAATCTTTCTTTTATTTAAAATCCACACTTCTCTATTTTAAAAGGCACAATTTAGTTTCAAAACGCTTTTTCGATGCATTTCAAGTTTTCATCTTTTCAATTTCTCAAAACATCTTATCCTAAGCAGTTCTTTGATCAACTATGGAGTTAGTTCAAATTTTTCAAGGTCATCCTAATTATAACCAAAATTTTCCACAGAAATTCCTAATTCTAGCAATTCACACAAATTTTCATCTAAAAATACAAATTAAAAAAAATGACCTAAATGCAGATACAGTTTTCTTCTATTCCACTCTCCAAACTTGAATGAAGCATTGTTCTCAATGCTTAAATTCACACAAAGAAAAGTAAATAGAAGAAAATATGGAAACTAACCAGACATAGAGTGAGGGGTGAAGCGGAGGGGGGGCTCACTAATTGGCGAGAGGTGGGTTAGGTGGATCTGGGCAGAGCATCCACTTTTGAGGTACAAGGACCACGTGCTATAATGCACGGTCTGTATGCTGGTCTGCTGGTAAAGTCCTAAGCTTGCATGTGGCAAGGTTTGTGCCTGTCAGCTTCTCGATCAAGTCCCCAATCACAGTTTGTTGAGCTTTCATTATTATACCTCGAATCACCATTTGTAGAGCTTTCAAATCATCCAAGAATTTGAGGTTGCAATTCGGGTCGAGGTCTGTATTTAAAATCACAGGACAAGATTTATTCGGGTTTGGGAACTCATACTTGAGGTTAGCTGGAAGAAGCTTGAGCTCGGGAGTCGGCGGCTCTGTTTGGGCTTTGACGTGGTCCATGTGAGATGTGTCTGGTCTGTGTGATTCCCTTGTGCAAGCCTTGTGCGATCTGTGTGCCATCTCTGGCTCCTCCAGATTGTCAGACTTTGCTACTGCTGCAAACACCTTCTCTTTAGCAGCTTTCTTCTCCTGCAATTCAAACAAATAATCAGAGTAATTTTTAAAAGATTTACCATAATCCTCACGACTTTGTTCCTTGACCAATTGATCAACCACGTCGATCACGTAGCATGTTTTTGGTTCATAGCTAGGTTGAGGTTGGACTCCACTTTTTCATCTCCAATCCGCAGAGTCAGAGTTCCATTATCCACATCAATGAGTATTCGAGTTGTCTTTAAAAATGGCCGTCCGAGAATGATTGGTATTTCCTTTGAAAATTGTTAATTCAAAGTGGCTTAATAGATAGTAAAAAAAATTAGAAAAATGTAAAATTTGGTCTCCAAGTACATATTAATATGGAGAACAAGATGAACGGTTCGAATCGACCGTTAGAATTTTGAAAACTCAATTTGGACCGTATGCATATCGGCCAATGCATACGAATGTACATACATGCATACATGCATCCATGCATGCATGCATACATACATCCACACATGCATGCATTCATACATACATACATACATACATCCATACATACATACATTGCAATGCACCATAGCCCATCTCTCTCTCTCTCTCTCTCTATATATATATATATATATATATAGAGTACGGCATGGGTGCTATGAATAGCATAGAGGGCTACGGTGCTACGGCTTAATATTTGAATTTTCAAAATTATAATGGTCGATCTGAACCATTCATCTTGTTCTCCATATTAATATGTGTTTGGAGACCAAATTTTACATTTTTTGAAAAAAATTTACTATTTTTTTAGCTAGGTAGAAAATCACTTGATCTAAAAAATTCTGCACCATTCAGATATTTGTTTTTCTACCTATCTAAAAAAATAGTAAAATTTTTCAGAAAATTCTGAACCACCAAAAACAATGATTTTAAAAAATTCTAAAAAACTAGTAAAAAAATTTCAAAAAATATAAAATTTGGTCTCCAAGCACAATTTAATATGGATATCAACTTGAACAGTTCGGATCAACGTTTTAAACTTTGAAACTAGGGATATAAGTGTAAATTAAAACACTCACTTTAATTTGCGAAGTGTTATAAAATATATTTATGTGGATGTTCATTCTATAACTTCCAATATTAATTCTCATTTCATTGTCCACTACCTCCACTATCTCCACTACCATGGACATTCATTTTCTCCTTTATTATTGTACATCTCTTTCTAGCCTGTAAATAGATGCTTTGTAAATATAGAATGAGACACACATATAATATACAATTGTGGAGAATACAATTATGTTATTGCTCTCTTTATCTCTCTTGTTATTTACTTACTTTTGTTGCAACTTTATCTTAATTTTACAACACGTTATTAGCACAAATTGCTCAGAAGAAGTTGCAAAGTAATAATGTAAGTAATTTGTGTGATTAATTATTATATCTTTCATTAATTTAAATTTCATTTAAATTTTTTATTATTTTTGTTTTAGTTTATAAGAATCATTCCTTGACGTGAATGATGAAATAATAACCTAAAGTTATTATCAAAACTAAATGTTTATCAAGAACCTGAAGTTCATATTACCTAAATATAATAATAAGAGTAATAACCTGAAGTTATTATTACAACTAAAATTTTATCAAGAACCCGAAGTTCGTATTACTTGAATAAAATAATAACCTGAAGTTATTATTAGAATTATTTACAACATGAAGTTATACTATAAATTTTAATATAAAATTAATCTAATAACCAGCAGTTATTATAGGCCACTGGATGAATAATAACCTGAAGTTATTCTCAATTAAAAACCCAAAGTTTTATTATAAGTTTTCATATAAAATCAATATAACAACCAGAAGTTATTATAGGTCATTGGATGAAAATATAACCTGAATTTATTTCAAATTAAATTTTACAACTGGCGCAGCTAAACAATTTAATAACTTGAAGTTATATAATATTAACCTGAAGTTATTAATACATTTAAAAGTATTTGGTTGTGCAGTATATGTTCCAATTTCTCCTCCACAACGCACAAAAATGGGACCTCAAAGAAGGTTGGGAATTTATATTGGTTTTAACTCTTCTTCTATTATTAGATATTTAGAACCATTAACATGATATGTTTTTTACAGCAAGATTTGCTGATTGTCATTTTAATGAATCAATATTCCCAAATTTAGGGGAAAAAAATAAAAAACTGAATAAACAAGTAACTTGGAATTCATTGTTATCTTATCTTGACCCCGAAGTGGTCAATGTAAACTCGAAGTTCAAAAGATCATAGATATGCAAAGAATAACAAATGAATTGCCTGATGCATTCACAAATACGAATAAAGTTACTAAATCACATATTTCAGTTATAAATGCACCTATTCGAATTGACATTACAAAAATATCTAATGAATTTAATGTGTGTAGAAAACGTGGAAGACCACTTGGTTCTAAGGATGTAAATCCATGTAAAAGGGAAGAGCAGAATAAAGCAGTTGGTCCAACCCCAGAAGAGGTTGATGGTAAAACTTCCGTAGAAGTCAATAAAACCCCAGAAGAGGTTGATAGTAAAACTCCTGAAAAAGTATATAAAATCCCAAAAGAGATTAATGGTAGAAATCATGAAGAAGTTGATGAAAACCCAGAATAGGTTGATGAAGTTCCAGAAGAAACTCAAGTACCAAATGATTATGAGATTTCTATAAATTATATAATAAATGGTACTATATTAAATAGAAATAAAACACATGTTGATGAAATCTTTGCATTCGCTATAGCAAGCGATGTTATAAACGAAGAAGATAATGCACCAAAAACTCTAGAAGAGTGTAGACATAGAAATGATTGGCCTAAATGGAAATATGTCATATAAGCAGAATTAAGTTCATTAGACAAACGGCAAGTATTTGGACCTGTAGTCCAAACGCCCAAAGATGTCAACCCTGTAGGTTACAAATGGGTATTTGTTATAAAAAGAAATGAGAAAAATGAGATTGTGAGATTGTGAGATATAAAGCAAGGCTAGTGGCACAAGGCTTTATACGAATACTGGGAGTTGATTATAAAGAAACGTATTCACCTGTAGTGGATGCGATAACTCTCAGATTTCTAATAAGTCTCACAGTTGCAGAAAATCTAAAAATGTGACTTATGGATGTTGTAACAGCCTGTTTATATGGTTCACTTGACAATGCTATATACATGAAAATCCCAAAAGGATTGAAAATGCCTGAAACATATAAGTCAAAACCTAGAGAGATGTACTCTATAAAATTAAGAAGATCTTTATACGGACTAAAACAATCTGGTCGAATGTGATATAATCGACTGAGTGAGTACCTTCTAAAAGAAGGATATAAAAATAATATAATTAGTCTGTGTGTTTTTATTAAAAGATCAAATCTAGGTTTCATAATCATTACAGTGTATGTTGATGATTTAAATATTATTGGATCTCCTGAAAAGATTGAGAATACTGCAAAATTAATGAAGAATCAATTTGAGATGAAAGGCCTTGGTATAACAAAATTTTGTCTCAGCCTGCAGATCGAACATCTAAAGAATGAGATATTTATCCATCAATTAAATTATGTTGAAAAAATACTAAAGAGATTCAATATGTGATATCTTCATATTATATCTTATTTACAGCCCTAATTTACATTAGAACCTGTGCTTTAAAGCGTATAGATGTGGACTTTTACTATGAAATGTGGTACTGCTATGCTTTGTTTGGTATTTTGCAGGAAAAATGACGAAAAACTGAATCTGACAACTTTTCATACGGCCCGTATGACATTTTGTGTGGGCCGTACAAGATATGCCCAACCACACAGAAGGTTCCACAACAGAGGCACCAAGTCTCCAAGACAAGGTACAAGCATACGGCCCGTATGAGGTCCCCTACGGCCCGTAGGACGCTAATTCGGAAGATCCAGTTGGAATATGAAATGAGCATAATTTAAGAAAGCCGGAAATGAAACCTCTGCAGGCGCGATCTAAGGCATTAAAGGAGATATTTCCTCACCAAAAAGGGGGGGATTCACCACTGGAACTTGGACAACCTTTCTTAGAGCAAAAGACAAGAGGAGGAAGAGAGGAAGAGAAGTGAAAAACGCGAGTTTGCAACGGATCTTCGGATTTTCCCACTGTTTTGTCATGAACTCTTTTATTTTCTATTATTTGTGTTATCTTATGAACATGAGTAGCTAATTTACTTTGTTTCTAGGGCTAAGATGTAGTTTCTAGTTTGGTTTTATTTGCATGCTACTTGGATTTGTGTTGAATGCTTTGTTTTTACCTTGTTGAGTAGTATTTTGATTGCTTTATTTGCAGTTGCTTGAATTGATTAGTCATCTCGTTAGATGAATGCGCACATCTAAGTGTTAGAAGCCAAGTCTATGACATTTAATCCAATCGAATAAAGTATATGAAGTAGGGTGAACCCAAGGAGTACCCGAAAGGTGAAACTTTCCTTGAGGCGAAAGTCCTTGGATAGTTTTAGTAAACCAACAAGTAACTTAAATAAATTAGGCCAAAATGCGAAAGTTGAGGTTAAGTATCTAGATCTGGTCGATAGAAACCCTACCATCAGTATCAGCACAGAAAACAGTAGCTGCAACATCAACTCGGGGTCCGATACGGACCGTACGAGAATCCGTACTGGCCGTATGCCTCGGGGCTGAACAGAAGTGAAATATGAATCCTGGAAACGCCTTTTTATCAACTGAAAATAACTTTAATTCTTTTTATTGTATTTTAAACTTGTCATAAATCGTTAGAATTGTTAAAACTAACCAAACCAATTTCTCTCACTTCTAGAATCTCAAGTAATTTTAGAATAAGTCTGGTTATTTTCTTCCATTCCTGTGGATCGATACCTGAGCATACTCATCGATAGGATAGTACACTTGCTATCTGATTTGACAGAGTATAACAAAGGTTTAAAAAGGTATAGCTTGCTATATTGAAACTTTGTAGCATATATTATGTGCGAACAATATGGATAAAGCTCATCATTTGAGCACACCAATGGTCGTGCGATCACTAAATGCAGAAAATAATCCTTTTCGCCCACAATAAAATAATGAAAAAGTGCTTGGTCCTGAAGTACCATACTTAAGTGCAATCGGGGCATTATTATGTCTTGCAAATAATACGAGACCCGATATCTCATTTGCAGTAAATGTGTTAGCAAGATATAGTTCCAAACCAATGAGAAGACATTGGAATGGAATTAAACAAGTATTTCGGTATCTCTGCGGAACTAGAGATATGGGGTTATACTATCAAAAGGATACAAAATCCAATTTAGTTGGATATGCTTATGCGGGATATTTATCGGATCCACATAAAGCACGATCTCAATCGGGATATGTATTCACCTATTTTGGAGCTGCAATTTCATGGCGATCGACAAAACAAACTCTTACAACTTCATCTTCAAATCACGCCGAACTGATCGCCTTATACGAGGCGGGTTGAGAATGTATTTGGTTACAGTCAATGATTCAAAATATTCAAGAAGAATGCGGACTTGAAAACATCAAGGTAAATCCTACTCCACTATATGAAGATAATGCAGCATGCATTGCACAAATCAAAGAAGGATATATCAAAGTAGACCGAATTAAACATATTGCACCAAAGTTCTTTTTGACACATGACCTACAAAAAGAAGGCGTAATAGATGTTTGCCAAGTCCGATCAATCGACAATCTGGCAGACCTATTTACAAAATCTTTACCGACAAAGGTTTTTGTACAACTCACAAAGAAGATAGATTTACATCGATTGAAGGATATTCAATAATATCAAAATGAGGGGAAGTGTTATACGCACTGTACTTTTTTTCCCTTAACCAAGTTTTTATCCTAATAAGTTTTTTTGGTAAGGTTTTTAACGAGGCAGTACATGGTCTTGAAGCATCATGTTAATATCGATCCTGAAGTATCATATTAATAGCGTATAATGAAAGATGAACATTCAAGGAAAAATATTATAAAATATATTTATGTGGATATTCATTCTATAACTTCCAATATTAATTCTCATTTTATTGTTCACTATCTCCACTACCTTCACTATCTCCACTACCATGGATATTTATTTTCTCCTTTATTATTGTATATCTCTATCTAGCCTATAAATAGATGCTTTGTAAATAGAGAATGGAACACACATATAATATACAATAGTGGAGAATACAATTATGTTATTGCTCTCTTTATCTCTCTTGTTATTTACTTACTTTTGTTACAACTTTATCTTAATTTTACAACACAAATTATAATAGTCTTATTCTCTTTATATATATATATATATATATTAATTTTAAGGATTATGGAATATTCTGTGCAGACACCAAATCCTTAATAAAAGAGCAAAAGGCCTGCTAAAACAACCCATTCATTAGTCCTTATTATTTTCTATTGGGCTCAATAGAAGCCTAACAAGAGAACCAATATTCCTATCCTCCAAGTCCCCTGTAAATAACTACCTCCAGGCTCCAGCTCGGCGAGAGTGGAGAGAGGAGAGGACAGCGACGGAGCAAAGGATGGAGGGTATCCAACGCTTATGCTGGTTCCATTCGGAGCGTCTCATCCCACTGTCTCTGTCAGTATCAGGCACCAGCGCTGGTGCTTTAATCCACACTGCTGCTTCCAAGACAACGAGACTTAGTTACGCCAGTGAAATTAAAATTGTAAAGAGAATGCTATCAACGTCAAGGTCTAGGTCGAGGTTTAGAGTCTCTGCAACAGGATGGTTCTCTGGCTTTGGAGCTAAGAAAGCGGTGGTACCAGAGATAGTGAAGGCAGGGGACCCGGTGCTGCATGAGCCAGCAAAAGAGGTGGCTAAGGAGGAGATTGGATCAGAGAAGATAGAGAAGGTAATTGAGGACATGATTGCTGTCATGAGGAATGCTCCTGGTGTTGGCCTCGCTGCTCCCCAAATCGGCGTCCCCTTGAAGGTACTTTTGCTTTGGTTTCTCATTTTATTCTCACTCCAACAATTAGGCTGGCTTGAATTGTGCATGAAAAACCAGCTCTGCACTTTTGTAAGTAGTTATATGGAGGACGGGTTGCAAACAATGAGGATTAATTAATGATAGTATGCTTGTTGATTCTTGATGTGGTTTCAAGAGATTTAAGAAAACAATCACGGTAATAAGATTTTCATGGATTAGGAAATGTTAATTCAACTGTCTTGTTTAATTAAGATTTCTAAGTTGTTTAAACATTAATTTTCTGCTAATGTGGTATGCCTGTCCTATTCAATTGTGTGCTAATTAGACGTCCCATGCTGAATTGTGTTACAAGCAGGAACAAAACAAAACTTGAGCCATGTTGAATAATGTCGTATAGTATGATGAGCTATTGTTTAGTTACCTTTCATTGTTCTTTTATTACAGTTTTATTACTAATCCCAGGTAAAGTAAATCAGGACTTGCTAATCCATTTCATTTTAGATTTAGCAGATCATTGTCCTAGAAGACACAAAAGAATACATTAGTTATGCTCGTCAGAATGAAATTGAAGTTCAAGAAAGGCGTCCCTTTGATCTTCTTGTAAGTTAATTTAATGCTATGCTTTTCCTTTTTTTCTTACTGTAATAGCTTGAAGTTCATTACTTATATTCTGCAATTTGTTCTTTTACTCAAACCAGGTCATTCTAAATCCAAAGCTCAGAAACTTGAGCAACAAAAAGGCAATTTTCTTCGAGGGATGCTTGAGGTAATGTTGAAAAAACAGTAATGATTTCATGTCAGCAATGATGAGAGCTGTAATTTCTTAATCTATTTGTTATCTTCTTGTAATCTTCATACCAGCAATGGCTTCTTGTCCAACTATGCTTGTTTCAGTGTGTATCTTGCATTTCTTATGCATAAACTATGATCAAACCATAACTTAAAAGTGCATGGTAGTAACTATTGCATATCTATAGTGTGGACGGTTTCCGGGCAGCTGTTGAGAGAGATCTTGAGGTGGAGGTATCCGGTTTAGGACGAGATGGCCAACCCATAAAATTGGAGGCAAGGGGTTGGCAGGCACGAATCCTTCAACACGAATGTGATCACCTCGATGGTATGTTATATGTTGACAAGATGGTTAAAAGGACCTTCCGGACTGTAGAAAACCTGGAGTTGCCTCTACCGGTCGGTTGCCCTCCTCTTGGTGTTCGCTAACTGGCTACTGTATTTTCAATTTATTGGTTGCTGAATTTTTGAAATTATGAGCAAAGATTGGATTTTATATAAACTATTCTTAATTGTTAGTGCCTTTTTGCATTGAGTAGCATTGTTCTGTGATGATTTTGTTCTTAATGTTTCATTACTAATTTGCTTTGTCTATACAAGCAGATGCACCGTGATTGTAATTATTCTATTGTAATTTTCTTTTTGTTCCAATGCACATGCATTGTTCCTTCTTGCTCTCTAAAAGATAGTAAAATAATAATTTAATCTCAATATGTTTTTTTATTTATGGATAGTGACTAATTTGGGTAAAGAATGCTTTCTTTCATCTGTGTTCTGCTGGAAATGTGAATTAGACATTTCGTTTAGTTCTAGTTCATTCAATAATAGGATTTCTGCTGGAAATTTTCTTTGAATAGGCATTTCGTAATGCAATGAACTTGTCAAGGGGAAAAAATAATAGGGTTTCTATAAAAAAAAACGTTTTCACTATTTATCAGTGTTGTAAAAAACATATGTTTAGGTTGATTAATCGGTTAATTAGTCGTTGGTGGTGACCAAATCGTTATGGATTTTATTAACTAATTGACGGATTATTTTTTTATTATGACCGATTATTTTTGATTATTTTTAATTAATCGCTTGATGATATTCTGTCCGTGCGATGAGCGTATAGTGTTATTTACCATTCTGCTATTTATGCATTGCACTAAAGAATCTTGCACCTAAAATTTTGTTCCAAAATTTATGCTTAAACGCCATCATGCCAACATAATTAAAAAACCGAGATCCTGCTTACATGAGTCCGTGTCCCTCCCAGCCCCCAGGTACATAAGGTGCAATTTTAAAAAATAAACTATCTAGATTAATTTCATCCAGATCTAATTTAATCTAATATCTATTGAAACTGTAAAGAATCTGCTTTGAAATTTGTGTCAAGTTTAAAAAAAAAACTGTTCAAATTTATCACTTACATCTCAGCTAGCTGAATTCGTATCCTTTGCATTAACTCAAAAGAGAACTTTTGAATTAATAAATCTTGATATCCGATCTATTTTAAAATTTGTGCAGATTAAATCTGCATTAATATTAAAGAACCTTCTATATCATAAGCAGAGATCAAATTAACTATATTTAAAATCAGAGAGTTAAGATTCATTAACTCAACTTTTTGAGTTAATGCAGAGGATACGCATTCCAGCTAGCTGGGGTAGGTTGATACGGGTTCCTGTTTACACTTCATTTACTATGCAAAGGCCGACATGGTGTTTTCCTCAAAAACGAAAAAATAAATAAATACCTACATTCCAATCACCAGTAAGCCCAGTAAAGAAAAAGATAAAGTAACAGCGGGCCTTTTAAAGGGCTTGTGAGTATATTTAAAACGAACCAAAATTAGCCTACAAAGATCCGCATCTCTCCTTGTTCCTTCCCTTACCGGTAGATCCAGATCACCACTATAGGCACCTCCTCTGCTTTGCTCATTCCATCTCTACCGTCGCCCTCCCGCTCAGCACCAAATCGCGACGAATTCGTTGGTAAAGGGGAAGCAACCAACTAGAGAAAACCGATACAGGAGCATTTTGCGCAAGGAATCAGTTGAAATTTGTGCCTCAGTAGTAAATTCACCACTAGATCTGTATAACTAGGTGTAGAAGTCGTGAGATTAATTGATAGTTAGAAGGCATGGCAAGCACGGCGTGCTTCGTGATTGTCAGTAAGAACGACATTCCTATTTATGAAGCGGAAGTTGGTACTGCACCCAGGGTACAACCTACCTTTTTTTTTTTTTTTTTTTAATTACTCAATTAAACTTCCAAAGAGTGTGTTTGTTTATTTGGTAATCCGTAACTAATTAATAAATTAGTTAATTTCTTGGGATAATGCAGAAAGAAGAAGTAGCTTACCAGCACCAATTCATTCTACATGCTGCTCTAGACATTGTTCAGGACCTTGCTTGGACTACCAGTGCCATGTACTTCACTTTCTTACATCTTTTTGTTTTCGCAATTTTTCTATACTTTTTAAATTTCAGTGACATTACTTCTTTTGGTTTTATCATTACATTCAATGTTTGGACCAATGTGCAATATGTGCAGGTTTCTCAAGTCAGTGGATAGATTCAATGACCTTGTTGTGTCAGTTTATGTTACTGCTGGTCATATCCTTTTTTGCTAGTTTCTTATAAATTTATGATTGCATATCATGTTGCTAATTTGACCACCAAATTATGCTTGCATAGGCAAGCCTTTTATGTTGTAATGTTAACTACTGTGTACTTCACCTGATGCATTTATAACCTGTTATATCAATTGAGTTCTGGTATGCTTTTTCCTATTTCATCTTTTCTATTTGATTTTTCAACTTTATAGATAGGAATGCGTGCATGACACCTATGTTGTAAATTTTGCCACAGAAATGGTGGATATCATCTGACAAGATTTATATCATATGCCATAATATATTGTATAAGCAATGAATTGTTGGTTATGTATAGTTGTTGTTTTCATTGATCTATGGTAGATGTACATACGAGATTTATGTTACTTCATGATTCTCGTACTGAAGATGGGATTAAGAGTTTTTTTCAAGAGGTTCATGAGCTTTACATTAAGGTACTTTTGCATTGATTTTGAGTTTTTGTCATATTTTATAAGCTATTACAATTGGTGTCGGTAACCTTTTTATTTCTTTTTCTTGATGTTACTAATTCTAGAGCTTCTTAATTGAAAATTTCTCCTTAATGGGATGGGAATAGAGCAATTTGATGATTTGTTCCAAAAAAGACCAAAATTACCTGTATTGGTTAATATACTGAATCTGATGAATTGTTTCAGAACAAATGCTACGAGCATTTAAAAAAATCCAAACATTCTGTTAGTTATTTTCCCCATAGCAGGTCACCCTATTAAATTATATCCATAAACATGCAAAAAGGGGGTTTAATTTTGCGACTTGTACAAATTCTGTCACATTATATTTTCTTTTGTGAGACTGGTAATTAACTGGTAGTGCAGACGGACTTGCTGCTGTTTCCTTCCTGTCTGCTCCATCTTGACGGATGTTGTGCTAGATAACCTTTTTATTAGATAATTTGTTCCAAAACCTGTGTATATGTTCTGCTAATCTAATTTGTCTTGCAAATGCAGATACTAATGAATCCACTATACATGCCGGGGTCTCGTATTACATCTTCACATTTTGATACAAAGGTCAGGGCTCTTGCTAGGAAATATCTCTAGTGTGATGTATAATATGTTTAGTCGAATCTACTAGTCTCAGGAAGCTACAGTTCAATGCCCCTGTTGTCTTATGTTTTGCTGTTTGCAAAAGTAGCTTATGTTGTATGTTGTATGCATGTTAATTATCAGATGCTAGATCTCATTTTAAGTTTTTATGTCATTTACAGTTGGTGTTTTTGCATTCTGTTGTGAGTTGAATGCCAAGGTCCTGTATTGTTTAAAAGCATGATTAGTTTACTGATGCTATCTATTGTATCAACATATGGTATGCGCTAGTATTGTATTACGTGTAAATTTGATGGTAATTTAGTAATTTACTAACCAATACGTTCTTTGGACATGAATTATCACCGAGTATGGATTGTTTTGTTCAGTTTATAGATTTTTGTACTTGTCTTTCGCCCCAATCAAGTCATTTTCTCTCTTATTTATCAAATGAGGAATCCGCATCCTCTACGTACGGTTTGAGTTAATTTTTGGATCGTGTGTGATCATAATTCGGGTCATTCTGAGTTCCGACCCATACCTATAACACACAGGGCCTTTAATATTAGTGTGGATTTAAATCGGACGGCCAGATCTTAACTCAATATTTGAGTTGGCTCTGATGATACAAATTCTCAAATAGGTAGAAGGATAAGCATTTATCATTATTTATCTTCTTTCTCTTCCTTTTCACTTTCTCCATTGCTCTGCATTCCGTTCTCATTTGAGCATGCAATGGACAACTCTGAATACAAAAAATTGAGGTGTGGGGTTGTAACAGTGGAAAGGAGAGAAGGAATAGATTGGTGGTAATGGACGCGTGTGGGAAGGAAAAAAAAAAAACTCGAAAAGAATTGTTTCTTCTTTTTCTTTTTCCTCCCTGCTTTGTTGTTGAACAATAAGTAATCGGTTTAAAGAAGATATCAAATATGATGCATGGATGAGTCATGGCCACATGACATGTTAGCCCGATACTTCATGTGGTCAAGCAGGAAACTGTATGTTTATCCGATACGTACTCAGCATGTATAAAGGGTTTATAATTTGAGGATATGGAAAGCGCTGTTGTTGCATTGTTTACTAATGGTCCTGTTTGCACATAGTGTAATTTTTTCTAGGGCCTCCAAACAATTAATAAAAAATAAAAAAAATATTGTAACGAGTAATTATTTGTCAGGAATTAACCGGTTCATCCATCGATTACACCTACCACGTGCACCAATCATCTAATTATCATTGTTTGGTTTTTCGTTTCTACTTTCTAGGGATGTAATCATATAATAGTGTTGCATAATTCCAAATTTTTGTATGTTGTGTTGTTTGGTAGTTTCCACCGCCGTTTCTAAAAGCAGGGACCTAACAATAAAAGGATAAGGAAGATTTTTTTTTTAAAGAGCTAGTTGCAGGAATCCAAATGAATGCAACCTCTTGTGTTGCTATATTAATGGCTGTACATCAGTAATAAATTTTTTCATCAAATTTGACTTTAAAGCTATTGGAAATTAATCATGATTTATGGGAAACTTGACATGGCAAGTTTCTCCAATGGGGCCATCAAACTAAGGTCTGTTCCATGGCATTGCAAGATAGTCGTCACGGTTAATTGCAATTCAATTAATAATAGTCAAATAGATTACAAACATCACTAACCAGATTCTCAAAATCAGCCCCAAACCATGGCGCCGTCTAATGGAATAACTGACAATTTGAGTGACCCAATAGCTCCTCCAAAGACTGCTCCTAATTTTGTCTTCTAAAAAATGCGAGAATATTATAAAAAAAAAAAAAAAAAAACCTAGCATTTCTTTATCCCAACCAATTTAAATAGGTGCAGTAACAGCACATGCACCACTAATGAGTACTGACTCAATCATCATCAATCACCTAGAGATTCTCTTTTCTCCAATTAATTAATATTAATTAGTACAAGAACTACAAATGCTGCATCTGTCAATCCACACTACATTTGACCGAACCAAACACCATACCTATACTTGAAACAGGCGTCAAGAGACTGACTACGGTAACGGCGGTGACAACGACATCAATGGAAACAAGACCGCGGTCGAAAAAAACAGAATCGAGTAGCAAATGCAAAGAAAAGGAAGCAGTACCGGTGATTGTGCCAGAGATGAGGAGGCTCAGTGTCAGTGATGCAAAGATGTTGTCGCCGCTGGCTTCTCCTTCACCAATGCACGACGCATGCCTTGTCAAGTCTAGGGTTTATCTTCTGCACGGAACAACAACAGGAAGGCGAGGTGTGAAATTCACCCCGGGAAGAAAATCGACATCGCACATTGATGATTCCATAACGGATGTGGCGGCAGATGTGGTGGCCGTGCTCGGAGTGAAAGTAATTGCTGCCGACATGCCCCCCTTTATGCAGCTGCATGCTGTAAGATGTGCGCGCCGAGTCCATGATGGCATGGATCAATTTAGTCCGAGACAAATGGCTCATGATCTCAAGAAGGTGAATTTTTTTGCTTCTATTTTTGTTTTAATGTTCTTAATTCTGAAAGAAAGAAGATGAGAATCTACCAATGTTCCCCTGATCAACTTTCATATTTCTTTTTTGGGTTCATTTTCAGTTAATTTATTGTCATCTTTTCCAAAATTTGACTTATTTTTTGTAATAGGAGTTCGACAAAGTTTATGGACCTATCTGGCATTGCATTGTCGGAACGAGCTTCGGGTCATTTGTGACGCACGCAAACGGTTGCTTTCTTTATTTTTCAATGGAAAAGCTTCTTGTAATGTTATTCAAAACCAAACTTCTTAATGGAGTAGCTTCTTGATTTTAACAAAATAAATCAGTTCAATTAATTACTTCTTTACTGTTGTACGTAGGCCGCTGTTGTATTATGAACGATAAGTTTTTTTTTTCCCTTCGTGTCATAATAGTTGATACATATATTTTTCCATTTATCTTTTGAGTTCTTCGTGGCTTTTATTGCGGTTCTACCGGAGTGAATCTTTAGAATGGATTAAATTGTATTTGTAGCCAATTTTGAGAATATGTTATATATATACTTCTTTTATTATATTGTGTGTATAAAATAAGCTACTACAGCTTTAAACCACAAGCATTCATCCAAGGTTCTGTTAAAACGATTGGCTGAAATGTTATAAAGTGTCATACGTCATCTATGTAAACTATACATAAGAAATATATATTACAAACAGAAGAATGTATTAGATAAACTATTAAATAATGCAATAAAATTTTCACTATATAAGACAAACTTACAATTAATTAAAATGCAAATAAATTAAATTGTCCAAATATTGATACCTGTCACACACATTCCTAACTTTTCATAGTATCGTTGTTGTGAGATTTGTTTTATGAATAAGTAAAAAATTGTAAGAATCTTTCAGCAACTTGCGACTAAAAATTAGCAACTCCCAAGTCAAGACGAATCCGAATCCTCCCAGGTACCTGACTAAAGCAAAATGAAATGGACGATCCAGATTAACTCAAACAGTGTTTATTCCCGAATAGCGCAGGAGCCAGCATTATTTGTGCTTTGAGATTCGTGCTGAGTTAAGAGAACGATCCTGAACCGTCCGTTTCAATTTGTTTGAGTCAGGTACCTGGGGTGATTCAAATTCGGGTCAAGGCTAGGTATGACGCAAAGGGCGAAAAAATGCTACCTGTGCTGAGTTCATGTTATCATGTACTTTTGGCGTTTAAACACATGTCTCTGTTCTTTCGTTGGTTTAAAGAAATTATAAGTATCTATACTGCTGAAGGTTTCATTTTACAGAGCGGAGTACATCCGATCTATTTTACTTTTAAGTTCAATCGACTTCATCATCATTCAATTTGTTTTAAGATCCGTATACTTTGCTTAAATATTCGTGCGCACGGATACTAAAACGGATTGGATGTTTTTGGAACCCATCAAACTCAAAAAGAGATCTGATGTCCATCGGACCTACTCTACAGTTCTTATTTTCTAAGTTGAAAAATTCTTCGCTCTTGAGTTAATCAAGTCTATATCATTTTTTAGTTTTGGTAATTCTTACACTTTGATCGGAACGAGGACAAAAATGAACAAATACGATTTGGAAATGGAATTCGCGTGGTAGGACTGATCGGAAGCGAAGAAGTGACGAGAAATGATTTCAATCGACGAGATTTCAAGGAGGTCAAATCCTGTGATGAAATCCACCCCAAATCGATGAGATTTCACAAGAAATTTACGAAATAAACTGACTGGACAAAAATCTCCTTTTCTTCTTTCTCCGCTTCTCCTTCACTTCTTCTCCGCTATCTTGGTGTGATAGGGATGTTTGAGTTCCGACTAAACAATCTTTTGTTCTTCAGTTGAACTCTCCTTCGTTTTATATATATCTTTTTAATTTATCTTTTGTTATTTCTGCTAAAGAAACAAAATCTAGACGATGGCATAACTGGTAAATTATAAGAAGTACCTAACCTTTTATTAGTTTCCTCTGATGAATTCTTATTTGTTTAAACATTGTTTTCAATCAAAAAATTTCAATTCTAATTCGTTTCTATTAAAGTCATCTTTATTGAATTGAATTGAAATTTTATACTTATTTGTTTCGATCAGAGCTTTATTCTCTCTTCCCTATAATTTGTTCCTTTTTCCTTGCTTATTTGCATAGTACATGTACATTTCTGTATTAAGTTAGAAAGTTCTTGGCTCTTGAGTTAATTAAGTCTATATTATTTCTTAGTTTTGTTGATTCTTGCTCATTTGCATGGTACATGTACATACTTGTATTCAATCAAGCATTCATTCATACACACTATTACATCTAAATCGCCAATTACTTCATAGAAGGGGAAGAAGATGAACTGAACGAAGAAAACAAATAAAGGAAAAGTGACGCCTTGAAACAATTGGAAAAGAAAATAATAAGGAAATAGATATAGTGGACTAGAATAATGAGGGAATTCAAGGTTACCCCATAATTCCAAGTGCTTTGTGCTCCAATTGAGAGAGATCCAGGATCCTCACTGGGATCATAGAGTAGAATTCTTTTGGGCCTAGAGGGTTACCTTTAATCTCTCAACTGATTCATTGAGGCCCAATATTAGCTTAAAGAAAGCCCGTTCCACCTCCAAGTCCGTAAATCGAAATTTTGATTAAATTAAGACATTAAAAAGTAATCATGTATAGTCGCCTGGTCGGCGATAAAGAAGAAGAAGAAGAAGAGAAAACGAATTAAAATAGATCCGTCAATTATAGGGGAGTCGGTGGAGGCAGGGTCTTTGGAAGGAGAAATTGGTTTACTTTAGTTTGATCTAATTTTTTTGTTTTTAAGGGTTGTTTTTGGAGAAATGGCGGGGCAAGTGGAAAGAGGAAGTGGGTGGACGGGCAAGAAGATAGCGAGCTACGCCTCCCGCCTCTTTTTTCTTCTCATCATTTTCCAGGTCCCTCTCTTCAGGTGCTCTTACCTCTCACCCCCTCAATTTTTCTTTCTTTTCTGCAACTCAGATTCGTTTTTGAGAGGTTAGTTGAGGTCTTTAGGCGGTTCTGTCTCAGGATCGGTTTAGTGTGACTTGCAATTTACAATTATGATCTCATGGTTGTCGTCTTAGATTTGAAAATTGAGGTTGATTTATACCCAAAGTTAAAAAAAATGATGAAGTTTAATTGGAAATTGAGGTGGATCTGTAGTGGAACAATGATAGTCAATGATCGGATTACTGCAAAATATTGCAACTTGTGGCAGTCAATTCAATTAAGTGGAGTGTTTGAATTTATGTCAACCATCGGGTGATGTTTTCCTCATTGATCTTTAATTGTACGGATAACATTATGTTTAACAACTTGTATACTCCTCATAGATCTCTGGACCACTATGCGGAACTGCTGAAAATAAAACTGTAATAATTATATTTAACCACTTGCCGCAGTTAGTTGGAAGGCATGAAATGTGCAGTCCTTAATGTGTTGGCTTATGAGAATTGTGTTGGAGGTTCGTACCATGTTCAAAGTACAACATCAGTTTCAAAGAATTCAAAGGGTTGGCTCACGATAATTCATTTTTTTTTTTTTTGAAGTAGGCTTTGCTAACATAAGTTTTTTTTATTGAAGGGGCAAAGGTATTAAAAATATCGGATTACATGGCTGTTAGAAAAATAAAACAGAAAAGAAACTATGATAAGGAAAATCAAACACACACACAAAAAAAAACTAAATAGCATCATCTAGGTCTTTAGTGGCAGCCACCTTATCATGCCGGCCATCTTCAGCAGTGGTTTACTCATCAAGTCACCACTTGCTTAATCTCTGATACCATGAGTTGTGGTGTTATAGAGATATTGGAGAATTCAAAATGATGTAGAAGCTAGATATTTTTAAGATCAAAACTGCATAGTTAATGTTGTGTGAATCTTAACTTATATAAAATGCGTTGTAAAGAAAACTGGTGATGTGGTTTTCAGTTTGCTTCAGTGATGAATGAAAGCTGGTGATAAAGTACAATTTCTATCAACCAAAACAACAACAAAAAAATAACAAATAAAAAAAAAAAAACCTTATGGGAAGATTTCATATGGTACAAGATACGTATCGATTTAAGTTTGGTTTGCTTGGTTTTGTGATGGCAGGGTACCATGCAGAGCAGGAAGTTGCACTACACCTATACAAGTGACATCATCCCAACTAGTAGCAAACGATATATTCCCTCCCTCAGTTGTAAAAGGCCTTCTCTACCCTGGTGCTATTGCCACCTCACTCCTCGCTGACATGTCATTTCCCAAGTGGGGTGATCTGTTTGACACGTACAATCTCACCAATGCAAAAAACACCTCTGCCGTAGTTGATCTCCAACGGCTAGAGATTCTTGCTGGTAGCTACTTTTGTGTTGCGGGTGCATTGGTTGGTCTCATCAAACCTGGTAGAATGACGTTGTTTGGAACACTACTGGTTGTGTGGGGTCTCGTTAAGGAGGGCATTTTTGGAAAGCCAGCTAATGTGGATCCAGCATCATCTGTTTATTTGTACCCTACAGTTTTTCTTGCACTCATATTGGCATTCTCCTCTATTACTTACAATGTGAAGAAGGCGGTCACAAGTAAGCAGCCTGTGTCACTTGCTAAGCCCCTAAAGAGTTCTGCTAAATCTAAATTGAAGTAGTAGATAACCCAACTCTTTCTCATGTATTTTTTTTGTTTGTTTGAGAGTGTGAACTAATTACTGTTAAATTATTGCAAACCACATATGCTGGCCAATGATGGGTTCTCAAACATTTTTTTTTTTGGTTCAAATTGTTAGCATTTCCTTCTAATTTTTTGTTTTTCTTTCTGACCACTCAGCACTTAATGTCAGAAATTGGACCATGTCTCTAGCATTTTTCCTCATCTAAGCCCTCCTTTTTGTTTTGACTTAAGTTTGTCATTTTCTTAATTGTCAATCTGGCTGAACATGGTCTAATCTCTCTTTAGCTCTGGCTCGATTGTTTTGTTGGTACAACCGGCATGTCTTTTTCTTCTACTAAAAGTGTTCCAATTTTTGTTTATGTGGGCAAATATTCAAATGAAAGCTTCTGTTATAGTATTGGACAGTTGTGATGGCATTGGAGTAAATTTTGACATGGGGCCTAGTAGAGAAGAGGGAACTCAGATGCCTCAGTTTACTATTTTCTTTTTATTAATTTGTTTGCTGGATTCTTCAATGCGGATCTTTACTTTTTATTTTTATTTTTGGTTCTTACATGGCCCGTAGGCCTACATCAATTCCTCTAAGCTAAAAACAGGTGTACTATTCCCCCTGTTATTCCACCCATACATTTTCCCTTGTTTTGCCAGTCTATGCGCTCTCTCTAATTTCTGATGATCTCTACTACAGTGCATTAGCTCAACCCTCCTATGCATCTCTGTTTGTAGTTGCCATGCCATCCAAATTTGCTCATAAGATCGCCAATCAGATATTGCAGGTAAACGGTCTTGCAAAGCCAATACCGTTGCTAATGAGTCAGAATAGATGACAACCTCACCCCCAGCTCTGTTCTTCATCATTCGGTACCCTTCTAGTACCGCCTTTGCTTCAGCTTGTGATGGGTTTATTGCTAATTATCTTTTATTTTCCAGTACCGTGGATCTTTGCTCGACCCCTTGATAAGTGTTGGATATGTCAAAAGAAAATTACAAAAGCTAAGTTAAAAGGAAATTGTATATTCTTTTATTTTCTAAGTATCTACTGTTGGAGTCATTTTTTCTGGTAATAACAACTACTGACAAGCATGTGTGCTTTTGTCATTTATGTGTGTACTGGATATCTCATCTTCATTGGCCAGATTTGTTTGTATTGATTGCAACCCTGTCTATCCTTATTATTATTATTATTATTTTTTTGAGAGAACCTGTGTATCCTATTGTTTTAAATTTATGTGTGTGATTGTGAGAGGATGCACACTTGTTTTGTCAATAATTGCTGAGCTTTAGATTCTTTGAACCTTGGCACAGTAAATAGAAATACCAAGTCGGATTCAGTTCGCCATAAAACAAATGAAGATTTCTTCTAATACTAGGAGCATCTCCAATGATGATTGCTTAAGGATTGCTTATGCTGATGTGTCAATTGTTTTTGTAATTGTTGGGTTGCATGACTATTACTTAGCAATTGTTGAAAAGAATTGTACAATAAGAAATCTTTTTTTAAAGATGAGTTGGCCAAATGTTTAATTCTCAATTGTTTGGTTGATTGTACTCTTAATTTTTAAAATTTTCATAATTGTTAATCTAGCAATTAATTTCAATTGCTGGATTGAAGATGCTCTTATTGGGCATGAATTCTTTAGGAAAATATCTGGTAAAATTAAATTCTTAATTTCTATTAATTAGATGCGTATTTTAAAACACAAATTATTATATAGACAACTAATTGATGTTAGTTTGAGTTCATTATATTTAATTATTTGTCATGGTGATATTTGGAAACCTCTTCCCTTTTAATGAAACATATTGTCATTATTTAAAGTGGACACTATTAATAAATTAGAACCCAATAATTGAGGTAACGTCGCCTTCAATCCTTTTGTCAGCTATGTTGTCCTTTAATTTTTTATTTGTCAGTATTTGTCTCTGTTCACTACTCCCTTCAAGTTGCTCTTTTCTTCACGGCTCAAAGAGAGAAAAATCAAAGCCTAATGATGGAATTAAATCTGCCGTGATTCTTCAGGAATCACAGGACCCTGCTATTTCAAATCCAACCCTTTATTTTATAAAATGTACAAATCTCAAGAATCAGTGAAGGGATGGATTTGGAATAGCAGAGTCCTGTGATTCCTGAAAAATCACAGCAGATTTATTTCCCCTGATGATTGGTTTGTATGTTCCTTGTTTGATTACAAATCAAGCTCTTATTTGGCAATGCCCGGTTCGACAACATCTATTTCCAGTTCTCTCTTGAGATAATCTTTCATTACGATTTCTGATCTACTATTAGTTGTGTATTTTCCTCACCTTTCTAATTTATTTTTCTGGGTTGGCTAAAGTTTTGCATTTGCTAACTATTTTTCTCTCTTTCTTTCAGGAAACATGACACCTCTATTTTGGTTTATGGATTTGACTTCTATTGGATCCCATTACAGAGGAGTGTTGAGAGATTAATAAGTGTAAAATTAGGAGGGTATTTCATTTGCATCTAAATTAATATGCTAGAAATAATCACAACAATTCCTTGTGGCTATATCTATTCTCCAGTACACTTTCCCAAGTTTTTTCACCGGCATAGCACCTTCACTAAATCTCGGCCTTCTTGTTCTGTCACCAATTCAAGTTCATCATCTCTTCTTTTCAACAACAATTTTACAAATGGAGTAGCAGCTGGCTCAAAGAATCCTGAAACATTGACACCATCGAGAGGTGTTCTTGAAGATGCAACACTCAAATTCCCAAATAATACAGTGGGAATAATAGGTGGTGTATCAACTTATTGTACTCTCCATTTCTTGCAAAAACTTGTTGACCTGAGCTCTCAAGATGGAGGGGATGCTATTCCATTCATAGTTTGCAATGATCCCCTTTTTAATATAAATAACTTGCCTGATTTGAGAAGTCAGAACAAGTTAATTGTGGAGAAATTGAAAGAAAGGAGGATGTTTTTGGAGAAATGTGGAGCTTGTTGCATTGTTGTGCCATGTCATAACTTGCAACCATGGCATGAAGAGATTGGAACAGATAGTTCCGTACCGTTTCTTCACATCAGTGATTATGTTGCGAAGGAACTCAAAGAAGCAAGTCTGAAGCCAATTGAGGCTGGAAGCGATGTGCGAATTGGAGTCCTCTCAAGCGATAGCAACCTAAGCACTAGATTTTATCAGGACAAACTACAAAATGAGGTAAAAAAAAAAATTTCTCATATTTTTCTCAGATTAAATAATGGGACATGCCTTTTTATGCAAGCCATGTAATGGCATTTATTTTTTAAATAAATGTACTAGATAATAAATGGCACATTGTTTCTTTACCAAATGTAATGGAGCTCAAACTTCAAATCCCAAGTTACCAAATGCCAACAGAATAATTTCAATGATGTAATTTTAGCCATGTATTTATATAGTTAACAATGGGATAATCCACACTCAACACTCTCTACTGTTGTGGAGTAGGGATTTGAGGTAATATACCCAGACAAAGCAACAATGGACCATGCAGTGTTACCAGCGGTGAGCGCATTTAGAAGAAAGGACATGATAGGTGCGAGAAATCTCTTGAGAATAGCAATTTATGTTCTTCTTGTAAAGGCTGTCAATACCATTGTCTTTGCATCACATGACTTGGCACAAATCCTTCCACAGGACGACCCCCTTCTTAAAAGTTGCATCGACCCAATCGAATCCTTGGCAAGACAGGCTATTAGACAGGCAAGATCAATCAGCACATAAAAACTTTAAGAAGTTTCACAATATTTGTTCTGTGCATGTACCTTCATTTTGTTTTGTCTAAAATTTATCCTGATTTTATTTAATAGATATCAAATTTAGTTTATTATGAATTTGTGACTTGATGTCTGCACGACAGATTTGTTTGTGGTAATATAATAGTTAAACTTGATGTTGATGCTGTCAGTTCCATTATAATGATCATTTATAATATATGTTTTTCTCTATTGCTAGTATATATCTATCTTTACTGAATGCTTTCTTTGTAGATATGAACTGATAATGTTGGTTTAGAGGCCGACATTGGTTTTAACTTTAAAGAGCCTCATCCAAGAGAAATTGAATTGGAAAGAATCATATATACCCTAAGCATGGGCCTTTCTAAAATTTGGTATATTTGTCTGCTGATTTGTTCAAGACAGGCCAGAGAATAAGCCCAAATTGTATATAAAGGAATATCAATGTTAGTGTTAGCTCAGCATCAGACGAGTTGAGCTGGAGATTTACTATCGCGTCCTTAGTTTATTAATATATAGATATTTTTTTGTCTGTGCACCATTACAGATTCCCACCTGCGGTGAGATAATCATTGGGCAAAAGCAATCTTTTGTCTAACACTTGTCGGGAAAGCGAGTTTATTCGGAAATTCGAATCCTCTGCTCTGCATTAACTCAAAAAGGAATATTTGAGTCAATATATCTGGACCGTTCAATTGATTTTAAGATCCGTGCAAACTAGCTTCACACAAATATTAAAGGACTCTTGATTGGCTTCGTTTTCAAAAGATGCTCTTTTGAGTTAATGCAGACGATGCGGCTCGTTTATTCGATGGTCAAACTAAAACACATCTTAGCGTATATATAAGAAAATTGATTGGAACTGCTGTTATTGATCTCAACTATTTTAGATAAATATTGTTCTCCAAAAAACTTTCAGAACTTTTTTCTTAGGGAATAATTTAAAAATTTAAACTTCATGTCATCTTTTTCCTTAAGAGAAAAGAATATGCTCATCTTCAAGTGTTGTCTAATATTCACCCGGATAATGGCACGGAAATGTTAAAGAAAATTGTCTAATATTCATCCGGATATTTAATGGTACGGAAATGGAGAATTACACATACAAATTTTGATGCGTAAAAAAATGAATTATATATGTACAAATGGAAATGGAGGAATTACGTACGTGTGGTGCTAATAAGTAATTAAGCTGGAAATTTTTTTTAGCAAACTTTTTATTTTTTTATTTTTTATAAAACTAAGTACAATCTCCTACCAATTTTTAATGCATCTAAAAGATGAACGATCTGCCTACGGGCCTTGCTTGCCAAAAAAAAAAAAAAAAAAAACCGATCTACAAACTTAAATTTATTGCGGCACATCAAGATTTGTGTGTCCAGATTATCAAACTTAATACTGGTATTCTGTATATGGTGTCATAAATTAACTATCACTGATGTAGTTTCGGATGGCAAAAAATAAAAATAATAACAATTCGTGTATCCATTACGTCCACTTCTTAGGACTAAAAGTTACCTCATTATTGTTTTTCGAATCTTATCTCCTGTTTTATAATTTCCCCTTTTCTTTTGGTTTGTCTCATCACTCTCTTTCATGCATCTATCGTTCTTTAGATGTTGGATGATCGATGAGGATCGTGTTTATAATTGTGGTGTATGTTAATTTGGTAATTAAAGTCCAATATTTAATTAAGCCCCAAAAGAAACCCATCTTTGTTCTCTCAACTACTGTAAATTCGACTTTTCGTATTTTAAAGACGTCATTTCATGAAGAATTTTTTCTAAATAATATTTCATATTGTATTTCAACATGTGACCCATGATTACCCCAAGAATTGCATTTTAGTGCATGCATCATGGTGGCCCCGCACTTCTACAGAATAAGTGATTATACACGGACATAAACAAGCGAGCTACACGGATTTTCTACTGCATGGGATGCCACGGTGTAGAAATCCTTGTATATATACACACAGATATTTACCGTGTACAATTACTGATAGCTACACTGATTATTACGTAAAGAGCCGTTTACAAATTCTTGACACTGGCGCTCTTCATAATCGAGCTTCACGGATTATTACATAAAAAACCGTGCACAATTAGATTTCTACACGGTTATTTAGCTAAATGTCCGTGTAGCTCTCTTATTTTTTTATGTATTAATTTTTTTGAACTTTTTTTTAATGTTGAAAAATCTTTCTACACGGACATCTAGCTACATTTTCGTGTAACTCTCTTATTTTTTAATATTTTTTTAATATGGAAAAACCTTTCTACACGGATATATAATTAAATATCCGTGTAGCTCTCTTATTTTTTAATATTTAATTTTATGTATTAATTTTTTTGAATTTTATTTTAATGTTGAAAAACCTTTCTACATGGACATCTAGCTACATTTCTGTATAGCTCTCTTATTTTTTAATATTTTTTTAATGTGAAAAAACCTCTCTACACGGATATATAATTAAATATCCGTGTAGCTCTCTTATTTTTTAATATTTAATTTTATGTATTAATTTTTTTGAATTTTTTTTAATGTTGAAAAACCTTTCTACACGGACATCTAGCTACATTTTCGTCTCCATAATCGAGCTTCACGGATTATTACATAAAAAAACCGTGTATAATTAGATTTCTACACAGTTATTTAGCTAAATGTCCGTGTAGCTCTCTCATTTTTTTATGTATTAATTTTTTTGAATTTTTTTAATGCTGAAAAATCTTTCTACACGGACTTTTAGCTAGATTTCCGTGTAGCTCTCTTATTTTTTAAAATTCTTTTAATGGTGAATAAACCTTTCTACAAGGACTTTTAGCTACATTTCCTTGTAGCTCTTTTTTTTAATATTTTTTTAATTTGGAAAAACCTTTCTACACGGATATATATTTAAATATCCATGTAACTCTCTTATTTTTTATTTTTTTAATATTTAATTTTATGTATTAATTTTTTTTCTTTATTTTTTGATGGTGAAAAACCATTCTGCACGGATATTTTTTAAATGTCTGTGTATAATTGAGCTATTGTTTTTCTTTTTACATTTTTTGCTTTTTTTTTAACTAGCCTCCAGTTTTGCTAGTCATTTAAAATCAGATCAATTCCAGAACAGAGAATTTCCAAAATAAGAATACCAAAACCTCTAAATTTTGGAAATTTCCAAATTATATCAAAAATTAATACAAAATTCATGTACACTAAATTATACAAAGATCATACAAATCCATATTCTGGTTTACAAAATTATTTTATAAAAAAATCTGCCCACATACATCTACACTGATCTAACTGCTCCTTGGAGTAATTCTTTGACTTTGCTGGATACTACAAAAAATTCAAAACATGTAAGTTACAAAAATATAGCAACTACATCTCTGTTTAGCTTTATAGAAATAAATTATTGTAATTATAACAATGCAACCAATAAAAACAAGTTTAGAGGAAATCAATTTGTATGGACAAGTCAAGGCAAAACATATGAATTACATACTGGATATGATGGCCATTGGAATTGTATGCGCTCAACAAAGTGAAACATAAAAATCATAATGTAATAACTGCATTCCCAACCGCCAATCTGTTGCGGGCACTAAAATTTACATTCAGCAACCTATGTCAGAATGACAATAAATTTTTGAACCCAAAAATATGAAATATAAATTTATAATGTGCTCACCTCCAACCACTTCCCATGCATTTTATTTCTTTGCTTGCCCGTGCTTTGCACTCCACCCTCTTTAACATATTGCAGAAAAGCCCTTACAAAATTGAGTGACTGTAATTAGCAATTCCACAATTATAAAAAAAAAAAAAATCAAACCAAGTGATATTTAGATGACTTAATTAAAACATGCCTGATTCTTTTGGACTGGTGAGGAGTGATGGATTTGTCGTGCCATTTTGAATCCATGATATAAATGGTATTTTCAAGTAGCACAATCACAAGCAAAGACCAGTGGCTGCTGTGGGAGGAGAAGAATTGTAGTACTTTAGCATAAAATTAGTGACATATATATTTCAGCATGTAATAGTGACACAAGTGTTTGCTATGGTTCATGGTATAATTCTTTAACTAAAAATATAAATAATTGATAAGGGTTACAAGTAACCTTTGGTTGTATGGTAGGAGAATAAATTTCTTTTGATCCTCACAAGCTCGATGCATTGCTTTACACAAGTAGTCAACACAATCAGCCGCATAGACATCCAAAGTTACCTCATTAATACTGCCGGGGTCCAAAAGTGCACACAAGTTCACCTTACCTTTCGATGCAGTCTCACGGCATTTTTGGACTAGGAACCTGAAAAATCATCATTTTACATTAGAGTATATATTTGAGTGCTATACACATGATATAAATAATTAATTGGTCACTAACTTGAGGAAAACAGTGATGACTCCCACATCGAGCCATTTATCGCTTGACGAGGCGGCCTGTAGAAAGTCGTTGAATTCTATTAAAGGCAGCACGACCTCCCTGCCATCGTGTAGAAACATACCGGGGGGGACACTGAAGGTAACATCTGTCATGTCCTTGGGTGCCTTGATCAAGTAGGCGTGGAGAGTTCGCAACTGACCAGGCAAACGGCTAACCTCTTCTTCAGTGAGCCCCGTACGGTTTAGTGGCGCATCCACTGGAGCATCTACCGGCGCATCAAGCCCTTTTGGCACAACAGACACCAATGCTAATTCCATGTCCTGTACCGGTGACAACGCTTCATCCTCATTGATTGTTTCACCTCTTCGTGTCTGTATCAAATTTTGTATATATATTTTCAAGTATTTGAAAATAATGATTTGAAATTTTGTGTATATATTGTATTTGGAGATTACGTACCTTGTCCAAAATAATTTGATTATTTGGCCATTGGACTATTGCATGGCGGGCATCATCAAGCACTGCCATTTCATTGACAGGGACAGGAAGAGGCATTCTCACAGCCCAATCCTGCGTGATCTTGTCAAGCGCTACGTGGAGATAGTTGGGCCTCAGTTGATCACCGGCTGCAGGAGGATGTACAATGCCCGTAGCAATGGTCAGAGGAGTAGTACCGAAATACATGACGAGGTGGCATGTTGTGGCCTCTTACAATAATTATCAACAATTTGTTGTTTTTAGAATGAAATAATATTGTCTAGCAAATTAACCGCGAGAATCAACAATACCTTCATATTATGAACAAGTAGTGCTTACCTTTAAATTGTCCAAGTGGCCTAGCACTTCGGTACCGGATGCCTGACTACTTTGCCGAACTCCCGAAGAACCGGGAGGTTGATCCTTGGATGGCTGCCTAATTTGGTGCATCTAGTTCACCATCCTTGATTCTAGCTCAGCCATCTTCTGGGTGTACTCCATTGTAACCTGCTTGCGTACCTCCTGGCACACCTGCGCCAACCTTGATTTCATCTCGTCTTTGTTGACCTTGGCATGAGGTTTTCTCCGGGGTTTTGATCTTTTGAATTCCTCATTCCAGCCTGTGTAGGCCCCTCTGCCCCTAACTCGATCAGTGTGTTCTGAATTCGGGAGCACTAAGGAAAAGGAATCTTCTTGTCTTGCCATAGTCTGGGCACCAGAATTGACCTCCTCCTCCATCTCCAACTGTTAATTAAAAAAATGATTATAACAAAACACAAAGTAATGTACACAGAGTTATAATTTTGTTTGAATGTCACAATGTTATAACAAAAAACTCTTACCATTTTATGAGCAACGGGCTGTACGTCTTTTGGGAGTACTATCCGCTCGTCAACGGTTACCTCAGATCTTCCCATGAGTCAATCTTGGCCCCTGGGATTTTGTATCTTAACCACGGGTGAGTCAAAATATTTGTTTTGCGGAAGAACTTTTTGCCCATTCTTTCGACTTACCCTTGTAACCACCCGACCCTAATTTGTGTGGGTACTTGTTCATTTTGGCGATCTTCCTGCCATTCTCACTTTTTTTCTTCAAACATAAAAGTAAACCCATTAGTTTTAGGAAGATGAGTACAGAAAGAACAAAAACTAATAAGTTACCTAAATTTACAAACCTTGAATTCTTCTGTTTGCTTCAAAGCTTGGAACTCCTTCCATACCTCTTGTGTTAGCCAAGGATACATTGGTAACGGATCTATCCCTTTATCCATGAAATATGTTTTCAACGTGCTCTTGAATTGCTTCCAAGCTTCATTCATTATCTTAAAAGTCATTCCCTTTATCTTGTCATCTGGGTCGTTCACGATTGTCACACCCCGAGACAACCCGCCACGTATTTATACGTAAGGCGTACACACATCACATACATTATCAATAAAATCCATAAATGTCACATCCATTTTGCAAATAAAAGTCTTACAACCATAGCTAAAATAGTTCAACGGTGGTCACGAAAAACATGGTTACAAATACGATAACAACCATGCATGATCAAATGTACCAATTTACTGGAAAATAAACAATTAAAAACAAGATAAACTTAAGTGGCATTTATCCTAAACATGGATCCTTCCGCTTTCTTTTACTCACGAACTTGTCCGTAGGCCTCATCTTCATTACCTGGAACCCATATAAAAATGAAACGGGTGAGAGATCGAACTTTCTCTCAGTGCGGGATTTAGTTCTAACCCAGAATTTATAAAACTTTTACTTTTTGTTTTCTTACAAACATGAAAATAAATATAATGCGTATGTCTTTTCTAAATGCAATGCATCATTTATCATTACTTCTACTTTCATATACTTTCATATTCAAACTTGCCTATCCAATGGGAAATCTATCCAACATTGGAAGGCCGCCAAACCACTGAAAAATCCAACCAACAGTGGGAGGTTGCTAATCCACTGCGAAATCCAACCAACAGTGGGAGGTCGCCAACTCACTGGGAAATCCAACCAACAGTGAGAGGTTGTCTCACTAGACGGAGAATCCACCCTACGCTAGGTCTTGACCCGTGACGGGAAATCCATCCAACGCCATGTTAACGAGGGGTCCAGTCGAATACCTAGACCCAATGTATACATTCCAATATGCAAGCATATTGGCCCCTGTTCACTTTCGTTATCCGTTCACTTCACACGCAATCGTTTAATCACACAATTCATGCTATGCTCAACACATCCTACTTATACAGTTCATGCTATGCTCAACACATCCTACTTATGCTATGATCAATGTATGAATCTTATCCTTTCATGCAATTCATATTCTACTCATATCAAACGAATGTTCGAAAACAACATGCATAAATCCAACTAATGCCATAATAATAAACAAATGAATGACAACAGACAAGTAAGATAGTTTTATAAAGTCTAGGAAGTCCGCACCTGTTTGCGTAATAATTTCTTGACCGTTATCTACGTCTCTTAGTTCCTCAAGAATCGAACCTAAGAAATGAACATACCTCTAATTAATAAGGTTTGAGTTCATGTGTTCTTATTTCTAAGTTTTCTATTTATCATTATAACCCTAGTTTATTAATTCTAATTTCTAAACTTTAACTATTTAATCCTTGATATCATGGTACTATCAAGTCACATATTATTTGATTCACTTATTATATATATATAATTAGAAATAAATAACTAAATGAGAATCCGAAACTTGTTTAGTTAGAAATCCAAAATCCTTTATCAAAGAAATATATACAATATTTTATTTTCTTAATGTATCATGGATCCGACATCTACTAAATATTTATTAAGAGGATAATGAGTATCTATAATCTTTTTAGCCTATTATAGAAAGATAACAACTTAATAATTAGGTATTTATCCTTAAGAAAGAAATTCAGATTTTTAATCGAAACTTTGTTACTTGGAGTTTGCGGTTTAGAAAAGGTACGCACAGCAGTGACTGTTTTGGATGGTTCTCGGTGTTGGAGACTCCGATCCGGGTGAGGCCAGCACTAACGGATCTGTATCTGCGAGTGCTACAACTTCCATCTTGCAGGCTCCTTGAGATTCCGGACGTATGGAGTGCAGGTCCCTGCAGAACTCGGCTGACTGGTTCAGCTCGGTTTTCTGGTTTGGGTATGAACAGCATCTACGGTTTTGGCCATATCTCGGTGGTGGTAGCTTGGATCGAGGTGAATATACTGCTCAATCGTCCGTATCTTCGATCACTACAATTCCCGTGTTGAAGTCTAGTTCATATTATGAACGTACGGATGATAGTTCTTCGTGGAAGCTGACTGAACGGTTTGGATCCGCCAGGGATCTGGATCTGATTTGGGGGAGAGGAGAGGGGGCAGTGGAGGCTAGGGTTTGAGGGGGGGGGTGGGGGGGGGGGGGGGGGGGGGGGGGGGGGGGGTTATATACATGTTAGATTGGGGCTGCCTTCCACTTTTGGGTTGGGCTGAAATGGGCCTTTATGGGTCATAGTCAATTTAATTTTGTCAATTTGAACTAAGGACATAAATCTGTTTCTGCTGGTTTAAATTTGCATCTTCACAAAATGACCATACTGGAATTATGAATTCGGAATATGGAATTATTTTCCACATAAGAGTTGTAGGTTTTTTTGTTATTGTTCTAACGCAACTGTTTTCACCTTAATCGGAATTTCCAGTGATGAGAAAAGATAAAAATGGTCGATGAAGGTCTGCAGCTTCCGGACAGAAATATTTACTGACTTTACAATTTTATTGAGAATCCTATGTTCGGAATTTTTGGTAGACTTCTACATAAAAGTTGAAGATCATGAAGTTATCTTTTTAGATATCAAATTTCATTCAAATCCTAATAATTATGAGTGATATGTGATTAATATACTAACGGTTATTCATCTGAAAATTTCAATTGAAGTTAATTTCATAAAGTTGTCAAAAGAGATAATTCATGCAGTTTTTAAATAAGGTTTTTATTAGTATTTATTAAATATCATACCTAAAATAGCGTGGCGTCACAACGATGTTCCACTGAGCCTGATTGACAACAAAATTACTGCATGTAAGTTCATCTACTCAAAATAAAAATAAAAAATAGAATTGTTAGATACTTTATTTCACAATATTCCATCATTGATCTTTGTCATTTTTTCATCGAACTTATCCTAGCGCTCAACCAGGATAGATGCATTTTTCTTGACCGTGGTGGAGCAAAAACTTGAGTACTTTGCCTATTTTCACCCTTCATACGTCCGTTCTTCCGGAATTTGATTGGCAATATTTCCTTTTCTCAGTGATCTTCTTACACATTGTTGGATCTCTTTTTCTTTTTCAGGGTGAGCCTGCGAGACCTCTTCTTCCATCACAGCTACATTCCCTCCTTTCATCCGCAGGGCACTCCCTCCTTCCATCATTTCTACATCCTCACCGAACGTCATATCTACTACATTACACTCACCTTAATGTGTCCATCGTTCTTTGTACAATCTACAAAATTAGTCTGGACAATTACAAAACTGAAAACAAAAAATATTGTTCCTTTTTAGGGAAAATGTAATGAAAGTACTAAAATTCATGCTTGCCAAGTCTAAAATACATGCTTACCAAGATACAATCAGCATTGAAACTTAGAGAGAGAGAGAGACCTGAGATAGAGAGCAGCGATCGAGAGAGAGGAGCTTAGAGGTTTAGGTGAGATGAGAGGAGAGCAACAAAGAGTGGAAACAGAGAGCGAAACACCAACATGGCAGCACCAAGAGAGAGGAACCACAGAAAGAGAGAGGAGGAGCACGTGGGGTTTAGGGTTAGAGGAGATGAAGGTATTTTGAAAAGAAAGTGACCAGGCCAACCACCACGCATTTTATTTCGCGCAAAATATTTCTACCACGGATATTAATTAAACATCCGTGAAGGAAGACATTTCTAACGGTTATTTCATTAATAATCTGTGTATAAATTTCTATATATACGCGGGAAAAAAAAGCTCGTCTTGGGAAGTTTGAAATATAAAGACATCTTTTTATGTTTTTATTTTTATTTTAAGCTTTGCATCTAAACTCAAATATTTATAAATAATAAAATTTCAGTGTTTGAAGCGACGTCATTCTGACTTCCATTAGATAATTATTTAAAAAGTACATTTTCATTTTTAAATAACAAATCTTTTAACTTTCGTACACGGATGTTTAAGTAAAAAACCGTTAGAAATGATAGAGAATGTCTCGACGGATATTTCATTAAACGCCATGTGGCAAATCTTTATTAATTTAAAATTCTTAAAAGACGAATCGGCTCTTCAAAATTCTATATGAAACTAGTTCGATCAAGAATTTATATACATTTTATTTGCAAGTAGAAATGGCCGAAGTCCCTCCAACCGGCAGTGCTCACCCCTCAATTGTGCCATGGCCATTGCCCTCCAGCTACGTCCCGTCCTAAGCTGTTAATGTTAATTTCGAACTCGCTCCGGCTATCTCATGCCTCCTCCCAACTACAGGAGGACATGGCGGTGGCCGCCTTCAAATGTGCCACGCCGAAGCCCAAGGGGGCACCCAACCACCAAAGCCGTACATGGGAGAGGGGCGATCACTGGACCAGGCCAAAGAGCCTCCTGGATTAGGAGGCGGGGGTCATCAAGCCAGGGCCCTTTATGAAGCATGCTTTATTAATTTCAGGCTAGCTTTTTTTCTGTTTACTTCTTTCGTATTTTTGCTTTAATCAGTTTTTGTGTATGATGATAATAGGCTGTATTAGCTATGATCCTTTTTGATGTAATATAATTTTGTTTCAATTTAATCCATTTTGTTTAGTATAATTTTTCTTTATTGTTCACAAATGATGCTATCAAATAATAATTTCTAGATATAATCTTAGCCAGTACATAAATGATGTTATATTTAATTTCTGAAGGGCAGAATAATTATAAAATAGAAATTCTTTTTAGAAATTAAAAACCTTATACACAGATGTTTAGTTAAAAGTGGAATACCTTTCTACACGAATTTTTAATTAAAAGTCCGTGTGGAAAACCTTTCTATACGGATGTTTAATTAAAAGTTTGTGTGGAAATGTATTCCACACTTTAATTAAAAGTCTATGTGGAATACCTTTCTACACGGATTTTTAATTAAAAGTCCGTGTGGAAAACCTTTTTACACGGATTTTTTGGTACTTAAATAAATATTAAGTTGTGTTTTATTTTTTTATTCTTAAGTTCTGCATTTAATATGTAAACTGAAATAAAAAAAAACTGCATTTAAAGAATGATACAAAATCATAATATTGAACAATAGATCATACAAAATCATATTAAAGAATGATAAAAGTTCCACATAACACAAAGTAAAAGATAATACAGACTTAACAAAAAACTGGAAAAACTAATTAATAAAGAGTAAAAAAATCAGGAAGGCTCGAATGGAACTAGAGCTTGCTGACGCTTGGCCCTACGGATATAGGACTTTGGTTCAGGATGGCCCCTAGGGCTCCGCCTTGGCATCTCGGGAAATATCCGTGTAGAGATGCTGGTTCTTTTTGGTTCACTTCCGCCTGTTAGTTTGTAATAATCTAGAAGTCAATAATACGATAAATTAATCATAAAGCTTTGTTCATGAATTGAATGTTTATTTATATATCATTTTGTTACCTTGAGTATTATTGCATTTGTGGATCATTTCGAGTTCATGACTGAAATTGTGAAACTCCATAATATAGATGATATATACTCTTAAAAGGTCACTGACCAAGGTAATTAGCAGGAACACTAATTGCCGCTATAAGGTTAGTATGTGGATTAAAAGATGGTTAAGTTTTACAAACCACCTGACACGAGATGTCATTTTAATCACATAGATACATGTTTTAGGAACATGGTATTTGACAGACCCCGAATGAAACATTAAATAGAATTGTGTTCGTGTCATTAATATTTTCATTCAGTGTCAAAGTTCTACAGTATGAGGTATTTATCGTT
>JARJHM010001235.1:0-48576 GCA_033356055.1 Carex pumila | reverse complement strand
CGAATTAAAAATGGAAGAAGAAAATTCCTCCGAAAGACTTTGCATGTCAGTTGTCACTATAACAGCATTAATCTTGAGAAGGAAATAAATTGGACCAAATCAACCTCTCCCTTTAATTTCAGTACTCCTGGGTGTCAACAATTTTCTGAAAATGATTTCCGATTTATATCACATGGATCACAATCTTATATATATATTGAAATATCGATCTGAACTGTTAGATGTGATCTTTATATTGAAATATTCTTAGAGACCAAATTTTACATTTTTTTGAATTTTTTTACTATTTATTAACCCACTTTGAATAAGTTGTGCTGTGGTCAAAAAGGCGTGTGAAGAGTACTGATATGTTTAGTCTTATTGTCATTAATAAGTTAGTGTGAGCTATGTTTACTCAATGTATTAGGACAATAAATATAGTTAGTATTATGATGTTTTAAAATGTGTTTAAGTCTTCAGAAATTTATTTAGTGTGTTTTGAGAATAGAAAATATATTTAAATGTATTTTTGTGACTCCCATGATTGCATTCAATTTAAATGGATCAAAAGTACATCTTGATCGAATAAAGATGAATTCCATTACCGGTACTTTAATAAAAGGAATCTTCATCCAAATATTTTCAGGCCTTTAATTTTTAGAAAGTAGAACTTTGATGCTAATTAGTTGTTGTCTGTTCTAATTATTGAAGAACAGTAATGATTTTCTGTGAAAAAAAGAAGTAATACTTGTTAAAACTTGATAACTGGATTTACTTGGAATCAAAATATTCCCGATATTCTTTTTCAGTTAGCAACTTAAAATATATATATATATATATATATATATATATATATATATATATCGGAGTTGGCATATCAGCATGGATTAATCGCGAGAGTAAAAGGTGACTACTATCGATGGTATACCGACATAAATTGCTATTTTTAAATGTATTGGTCGCCTTTACCCTCTCAGGAAAATATTGCTATATTTTTGTCCGCAATATAGGGTAGTGAAAAACACTTTTACTCTATTGGTAGTGAAATATTGCTATTTCTGAACGATAGTATACCGTTTGGAAAAAAAAAAAACCACTTTTACCCTCCCGAATAGTGACAGATTTTGGTAGTTATTTATTTGTTGACATCATCTATAATTTTAGTCATTCTCCTTTAGCATTCTCTTTGCTCAACTTTCTGTTATTTATTTTTTAGTGTATACTTTATATTATATATAAGTTGAGGAGGGTTCAAATGCACCTAAATGCACTTTATCTTTCAAATCTTTTTTTTCCGTTTCCAAAGTCCGAATAGTCAATCCGAACCGTTAGATGCGATCTATATATTAAGATGTGCTTGGAGACCAAATTTTATATTTTTTTGAATTTTTTTACTATTTATCAAGTCACTTTGAAAATCGCTGATCTAATGGTCCAGAAAATGTAAAATCAGCAATATTCAAAGTGACTTAACAAATAGTAAAAAAATTCCAAAAAATGTAAAATTTGGTCTTCAAGCACATCTTAATATATAGATCGCATCTAACGGTTCGGATTGACTATTCAGACTTTGAAAATGGAGAAAAAAAATAGGGTGCATTTGGGTGCATTTGAACCCTCCTCATATAAGTTTGTTAGTAGTTAATGAATTTACATTTGTAATTATAATTTTGAGGTTAGTAGATTAATATAACCAATATAATTGGGGTAGCTGTTTATATCGGTGGTGAAGTAATTATGGCCTTAACAGTACTGATTACACTCTCGGCCCAGGTGATGTTCACTCAAGGCCCAACAAAGTTTTGGTGAAATTATTTTTTGCATAATTTGGGTATTAAATTTTTCATTATATTATTTGAAATTGTATTTGATGTTTTTAATATTATTTATTAAATTTAAAAAGTACAAAATATTATTGTTATAATATATCAAAATTGAAATATTAACATAAAGTAATGTGTGATAACTTGGTGGAATCGAACCAAGACCTCTTAAATAACATTCTAAGCTACTGCTGGATTTTTCCGCATTAGTTATTAATTCTACCGTTGGTGTTTTCAGTTACAGTCCCGTACCTATATCGGGTGCGTATCGGATATCTATACGCATTCAATATGTCAGTTGGTGCATCAGCTTACGAGGCGTAACCACACTTCCAATACGCGATGTACCAATATGCCAATACACCATGTGAAACCATGTGGACTACGCCCATACACCATGACTTACGTGTGCGTGAGCAGCGCAAACACTCCAAAAATTTTCACATTTGCTAGCAACGTGAATCAAAACCTGGACATGTTACTCGAGAGTCAAAATATCTACCACCATAGTGACAAATGAATTAGTTGAGTTCGGTTTGGCGAGGTCAAAAATTTATGATTCGGGAATAATTCAGATAATTTCAGAAATAATTCGGAATTATTCGGATAAGAGATCTTAGTCTTGCAAGAGAGAAAAAAAAAATATATTCTGGAAAAAATTCGGAAAAGTTCCGTAAATTAAATTCATGAATTATTCAGTTTAATTCAGTCAAAGTTTGGTTAACCAAATAATTTGCCGTTCGATTTAGCATCACAAAACAAAATGAATTATTTGCGAATAATTCACGATTCTTGTGACTATGTCTACCACTACAATAACTAGTCGTTATTTTTAAAAATATGTAACTATTTTATAATATAAATGTTGTCTTAAAATATAGGGTAAATTTCGTCATAGGTCACTAAACTTTGTTATTTGTCACGAATTGGTTATTCAAGTTTGATTTGTTCATTTTTAGCCACTCAACTTTGTTATTTGTCCCAATCAAGTTCCTCAATACTTTTCCATCCAAAATGCTAACGGAATATGCCCATTTCGTTAGTGTTTTGGATGGAATATGCTCATTATATTAATATTTTAGATGGAATGAGTATATTCCGTTAATATTTTGGATGAAAAATTATAGAGTGATAATTGATTGAAACAAATAACAAAGTTGAGTGACCAAAAATTGACAAATCAAACTTGAGTAATTAATTCGAGACAAATAACAAAGTTTAGTGACCTCCAGCGAAATTTACCCTAAAATATAATTAAAATAATAAAAAACAATATATATATATATATATATATATATATATAGAGAGAGAGAGAGAGAGAGAGAGAGAGAGTAAGGCTGGGGTGCTATGGATAGCATAGAGGCCTCTATACTACGGCTCAATATTCAAGTTTTCAAGATTCAAACGGTTGATCCGAACCGTTCATCTTATTCTCCATATTAATATATGCTTGGAGACCAAATTTTACATTTTTATGAATTTTTTTACTATTTATTAAGTATTTTACAAAATTGTTGTTCCAACGGTGGCTGCACAAAAAAGTAAAACCGTTGGATTAGCAATTTTCAAAGTGGCTTAATAAATATTAATAAAATTCAGAAAATTATAAAATTTGGTCTCCAAGCAGATATTAATATGGAGAATAATATGAACGGTTCAGATCGACCGTTTAGATTTTGAAAACTTGAATATTGAGCCGTAGCATAGAGGCCTCTATGCTATCCATAACATCCCAGCCTTATTCATATATATATATATATATATATATATATAATAGATGTATTGTATCTTATATTTTTTTAAGCCTGTCGTATCGTCGTACCTATATCATATTATATCCGACACGTACCTGTATTTGTATCCTTGCAAAATAGCATTGTCATGATCAAGCTTTATTTCCCTTTATAATTTATTGCAACTCCACCAAAACTTTTGCAAAAAAACTGTTACAGTTATGAACTCTTTGACTATGTCTGAAAGTGGGATAAAATGAAAGAATAAAAAAAATAACTCTTTATTGTTTAGAAAATTACTAAATCTTATTTTGCTCTTTTTATATATTCGAACTCAAACATCGGTTAAGTATACAAATGTTTCACTAGTGAAGAATATGTTTTATCAGTGAGATATAATTATTTAATAGTTTGGATATTCTCACATATACTCTTTCCGTAATGAATTTCTGGCAATAATAATTTTCTTATCTTATCCTCGATAAACAAATTTTGTAGTCGTATTAATACATTACTTATATTTCTTTTCAATACATGCATGTCATGTTCCGCAAAACATTTTTATTGAATTCCTATCATGGAGTTCCATATGAGAAGTCAACCATCTATATTCAGACAGAAAAGATGCACATGATTCAAATTGCACAAAATATAGAGCATTAACTAAAATGTTTTTAAAATAACAGAGATGAAGTACATAAACTTAAAAACAAATAAAATAACGCAAAATATATAAAAATAATATTCAAGATCACACTTCAAGAACGATCTGTGTCTACCATAGCAACAAAAAAAAAAACCTCCCACTCCCTACCTCAAAAAAAGGACATTGTCAAAGTATTTGCTTAATCAACATCCATCGTGATAAATTCGTTCGAATGCAAGCTCTCCCTGACCTCGTGCCTTTCCTTGTTCTTGATTTCTTCAACGTCAGAGGAAGTAACTTCTAGAAACCCGAAATAGTATCGGGGACATGTGAGACCAGACTGATTCAGTGCCAGTTCAACCTGAATTTTGACTTGGCCGTTTAATGTCATTTTTTTTCAAAGATGCTGGTAACTGCGTAAGATCCTTTGACAAATAAGCTGTCAAGATTGATCGGGTACTGTTGGTTTGCCAACACTGTATCGCCTGTAAGGTTACTCAACACCTTAACCAAGATAGAACTCTCTATTCTCAGAAAACGGAGGCTTGTCAGTTTAGATAGATTAGGAGAGAGACAGAGGTGATCAATTTCAAGATAGGAGAACTTTAAGTGAGGCAAGTTAACAGTCAGATTGCGGCATCCAAACACCTCTCTTTCAGCTAAGCATAAATTAATTTCCCGCCTTAAAATTTGATTGGTATCTTGCCGTGATTCAGAGAGACCATGAACACCTAGTGCAATGGCAAGTTGGAGGAGACGGTCGATGTCAGTAGTTGCTCGATCCAACAATGTTACAGCATCCTTCAACTTCTTTAAAGTACCATCATTAATAGTACATCGTTTTCTCTTCTTTGAACTAGAAGTGGATCCACCTGCCTCATCTTGGTTTCTGTACTCCACCTCATTAAGCACTAGTTGGGATGCTTCAACAGCCTGCCTGAACTGCTCAACCCATTCGCTAGTATTCGGGTCCTTCACCTTCAGAGCTTCGGCAACGCCCATAACAGCTTTTATCTGGGGAAGAGCTGTCTTTAGCCTCTTTAACTTGGCTTCTCTGTTGTATGACAGTATACAGTGACGCAAATATGAATAACCCGTGGTGACATGTTTATTAACAACAGCGGACCCCAACCACTGTACAAATTTTGAAATAGCGGAACCCGCCCAGATTGCCATCTTACTTGATGTTACTTCAATGATAGTACTGTTGAATGGGAATGAGAAAGAACAAGTTGCAAAATACTTTCATTGTGAGGAGAACTTGCTGGATTGAATTGAGCTCTGAAAGAGATAAATAGAACGCGTTGGAGCTTGACTTTAAACTCTCAAGTCTTCTGCATTATTGTAGATCCACAGATACTATGTGGCGTTCACTGAGTTACAAACTGTGTACTAATATCCCTGCAGTCTACATGATATGAATACAAATTACAAAGTACTTGATAAAGTCCAAGGTGCAACTCGCCACACCTTTTCCGACTAAATTTTGCGTTGGATTTTTGGAGCAGGACATTTTTTCATGGAAACCTCAGAGGAAATTTCTCGGTAGGATCCAAAAGAAACAATATCAGACCCACACTTTTTCCTCAAAAATTTCATGGACTTTGTCCGGAAATTTCTCGATAGGATCCAAACGAACCAATCTCAGAGTAGCTGCCAATAGTGTATAGCAACCGTACCGTGTTTAGGCGTGTTCGGAATAAGGCCGTGTTGTACTAACATGTCAAAATATATAGGTGTACCGTGTTGAACAGTGTTCGAGCTGAACACAATACATTTAACAGCACGGCACGCGTGGTTTGGTATGACGTGTTTCGACGTCTGGTATCAATACATACATTTGTCGTGCCAAATGTTCTAATTTTTAGATTTTGGTAATTTGTTAATTTCAAAATGTGTAAGTGTCCAAAATATACGAGTAAATTTTCATAAAGTAAAAAAATTAAGTAGATTAGTACTAGCTAACTCTTGTTGTGCTCTTTTTAATTATTATATCCAAAACCAAACATCTGTTAAGTATATCAAAGATGCTTCACCGGCCTATCCCAACTACATTTATAATAACAGACGTGGTTCGAATCCCAACTCGGATCACTTGCCTATGAAGTTTCCTAAAACCAAAATGGTTGACTTCTTGTTGATTTTGCGGAATATGAAACAGTGAAATAATGATTGTAAATTGTGTTTATCAATCTTAATAGTAAATGTTTGTAATGGTGCTTCTATAGCAAAAGAGAAAAAAGCGCTGTTGGCAATTCTAACTTTTGTCTAGTTTTGTACGCTTGCCTATATTTTCTAACATTTAGTTGCTTTCTTTTATTCCTAAAATAGCCTATGCTACACTAAAATCCTTAATGGATCTCTGAGGCTATTTTTACTCCATAATCCTATTTATTTTCAACACTAGTGAAGAATATGTTTTATCCGCAAGAATATAATTATTTAATGGTGGGGTATTCACATAGTCCATATATAATAATCATATCACTGAAGATAATTATTGTTTTTAACTTGTATTTCTATTCAATATATATATATGTCATATGAGGAGGGGTCAAGTTACAATATTTTTTGAGTTACAATAAGTTACAACAAGCATTATTTACATTTTCAAAGTCCAAATCGTTCATCCAAACCGTTAGATGTGATCTCTACAATAAAATGTGCTTGGAGACCAAATTTTACATTTTTTTGGATTTTTTTTACTATTTATTAAGATGGGTACAAAATTCAATGGTATGAATTTGACTAGTTTTTGTACCCACCTTAATAAATAGTAAAAAAATTTCAAAAAATATAAAATTTGGTCTCCAAGCACATTTTATTGTAAATATCATATCTAACGGTTTGGATCGACGATTTGGACTTTAAAAATATAAATAATTATTGTTATAACTTGTTGTAACTCAAAAAATATTGTAACTTGATCCCTCCTCATGTCATATTCTGCAAAATATTTTTATTGACATGGCAAATTCCTATCAAGTAGTTTCATATGAGAAGTCAACCATCTATAAATAGACAGAAAAGATTGCACATATTCATATTAAACAAAATATAAAGTACAATTCAAATGTTTTTAAAATAACAGATATGAAGTACAAAAACATAAATGCTAATAAAATATAAATTAAAAATATACAAGGTCACAACTTGGAGAAACATTCTATGTCAACGATAGCAACAAAAGAACTCCTCCCCGAGCTTAAACAACATTCATCACGTTAAATTCGTTTGAATGCGAGCTCTCCCCGAGCTTGTACTCCCTGTTCTTGAGCTCGGCAACGTCAGAGGAAGTAACTTTTAGAAACCCGACATAGCATCGGGAACATGCGAGACTCGACCGATTCAGTGCTGGTTCAACAAATTTTCGACTTGGCCGATTTTGAATACCATGGCCTTTAGAAGCCGGTAACTCCATGAGCTCCTTCAACAAATCAGCTGTCAAGTTTGATACGTTGTGAAGGTTCATGACCAAATCATCTGTTGAGGTTGATAGGTACTGAAGGTGCATGAGCCTCGCAATTGAAGCAGGAAATGACTTCTGAAAGCTTGCATCATGAGTAGACAACCTTGTAAGGGTACTCTCGTTTTGCTTAGACCGTATCTCCGTAAGGTTGTCTATCTCCAGTAAGGCCTTGAACCCTGAACAATTTTGTATTGTCAGAAAACGGATGCTTCTCAGTGATACCATGGGAGGGAGACAGAGGTAATCAATTTCAAGATAGGACAGGTTTAAATTTGCCATGTTAATGAACACATTCGTGGATCCAAACACCTTTCTTTCAGCAAAAGAAAAATTAATTTCCTGCCTTACAATCTTATTGGTATCTTGCCGTGATTCAGATAGATAATGAACACCTAGTGCAGTGGCAAGTCGGAGGAGACGGTCGATATCAATAGTTGCTTGATCCAACAATGTTACAGCATCCTTCAACTTCTTTAAAGTACCATCATTAATAGTGCACTGTTTTCTCTTCTTTGAACTAGCAACGGATTCACCCACCTCAATTTGGTTTTTACTCTCCAATTCATTTAGCACTTCTTGGGATGCTTCAACAGCCTGCCTAAACTGTTCAACCCATTCGCTAGTATTCGGGTCCTTCACAGTCAGAGCTTCAGCAACGCCCATGACAGCTGTTATCTGGGGAAGAGTTGTCTTTAGCCTCTTTAACTTGGCTTCGCTGTTGTATGGAAGTATACGCTCATGCAAATATGAATAACCCGTGTTGACAAGTTTATTAACAACAGAGGACCCGACCCACTCGGCAAATTTTGAAATAGCTGAACCCGCCCATATTGCCATCTTACTTGAAGTTCCTTCAATGATAGTACCGTTGCTTGGGAATGACAAAGAACAAGTTGCAAAATGCTTTCATTTTGCTGTAAACACGTACCAAATTGTTGGTTGAGCGAACAGATTATGAAATGAAAATATCAAAATGTAGCTTCTATCAATGATAGAATAGAAGTAATGAAAATAGAAACAAAAGAGAGCAAAACACAGGTGTGGTAGAGATTGTTTTCATTTTGCTGTAAACACGTACTAAATTGATGGTTGAGAGAACATATTAATAAATGAAAATAGCAAAATGCAGCTTAATTCTATCAATGATAAAATAGATGTAATGAAAGTAGAAACGAAGAGAGCAAAACACAGATTTTTGGTAGAGATTGTTTGCGGGAGGAATATGAGAAACCATGGAGATGGTGGGCGGTTGAATTTAGTTGTGGTGGAGAATGAAGTAAGAGAGTTTGCTGGATTGAATTTAGTTGTGGATAAATAGAGCGGACTGGACCTTAATTGACTTGAAATTCTATTATTTTTATTTCTTGAGGGAAGACTTGAAATTCTCGTCTACTGCATTAGTATAGAATATAGATCGACAGATATTATGTGGCATTCACCGAGTTACTATGCAATTAAAGTTTAAAGTGCAACTCGCCACACCTTTACGGAGTAAATTTTGCGTTGGATTTGTGGAGCAGCACTTGTTTCATGGAAAACTTCAAGGACATTGCCTGGAAATTTCTCCATAGGTTCAAAAAAGAAACAATCTCAGACTATGAACAAAAAAATCTTCGAGGGAAGTTTCTCGGTAGGATACAAAAAAATCTCTGTCGCAGGCTCCAAATATTGTAGTTAAGACATATTTGGAACAAGACTGCCGTGTTAAGATGTCAAAATTAATAGAGGAACTGTGCCGTGCTGTGTCGCACTAGAGATGAATAAAATACGTTTAACAGAATGATACAGTTTGCTACGACATGTTTTGACGTGCTAATTTTTTTATTCTTAGAATTTCGTAATTTGTTAATTTAAAAATGTGTAAGTGTCCTAAAACTATGAACAAATATTCATAAAGTCGAAAATAATGTAGATTAGTTTCAATTTTTTTTAATATTTTGTAGTATTTTTATATTTTAATACTAAATTTTGAAAATAATATCTAAATTTTTTTAATATCGTGTCATATAGTATTTGTGTTGTGTCAAACACACCCGTTTTTACACGTGTCATAATTAATACTTTTGATTTCAAAATAAATCCGGACACAATACAATTAAAGATACAGTACATACAGACCTGTCGTGCTCTTAGCCGCAAGTACCAACACGTGTGCGCGACACACCATGCTTTTGCAATTCACTGGCTGCAAATTTAAAATAATAACTTCTCTCCCAATTTTTGTCCGGAAATTTCGGAGTTTATTATTGTACTATTTATTTTATTTATATAATATTCTTGTCACTGATAGAGCCGAAATGAAGGAGAATATTTTCTGTAAAAAAAAAATTAAAAACGACTGAAATGAAAAGAACAAAAATTGAACTTATTTTTCTAATTTTAATATTAAATGAGATTGGTGCTCACTTTACAAATAATTATAAAAAACCAGAATTATGTTCTTTTCCCGCAAGATGGCAAGGGGGTGGGTCCCAATTTGTGTCACTGTATATGTTCATAAAAAAAAGGACATTGAATAAATACAAATTTTACTGACTCAAACTTTAAATCGGTAAATTTTACTGAAAATTTAGATCGGTAAAAAAGTTTCTTATCATTCTATGTATCTGAAAACAAACATACCTATTACCCTTTCTGTGTTTTTTCTTCTTTTTCAATGTTTTCTATATATAAAAAATTCTCAAAACGAAGATAGTAAGAGACAGTGGTGGGTTAATTAATTAGCAATTGACAGACCGTAATTTGAGGGAGAAATTTGAGAAATAGAAAGATGAGCAACAAAGAGAAAAATTGGTGTGATAACAAATTAATGGAGATTACTTGATTAAATTTAGTAGTGAAGGACTCCTTGAAACATCCAAGTCTATTAGCGCATGTTTGGTTGGGAGTAACTTTACTCAGGATTAAATTGTTTACTTTCAGTAACTCCAGATTAAGTTAATTATGTTTGGTTAAACTTGCTACTTGAGCTATGAATTAAAATTACTCTTGTTTAGTTGGTGTATGCTCCTTAAGTCATGGTTTAAAGTTTTTTATTTCAACTTTTTTCAAAAATAATTTAACTTCCAATTCAATAATTTGTTTTTGTTTTTTATGCCGAAGTAATAAGTTTCAAAAATTTATAGTTTAAGAAGACAATTTTGATCTCTGAGTACCTCCAAAAGCCAATAAAATGTGGGATCCACATGTAGTGGAGAGAGAAATAAGAAAGATTGTAGTGGAGTAATCTAAAAATTCTTAATATGATAGGTGGGATCTACATGTAGAGTAAAGATGGAATAAGTTACTCCACCTAAACAGATAAAGTAATTTAATCCAGACTAATTAAAATTATGCTCTATATAACTTTTTTTAATTTACTTCTTGTTTGATAACTTATTCCAGATTAAAAGTGAAGTATGAGGTTTATTCTATCATTTACTCTCTAACCAAACATGCACTTAATTAAGCCGTTATATAATCAAATAATATATTATGAGAAGATTTCTAATGTTAAATTCCAGACTAAATTATATTTTTTGTGGATAAAAGTCTATGTCCGTTTCATTAAAGAAATTTGGAGTTCACAATTCCACAACCATACGCAACAAACATCATACATCAAAACATACAGAAAGTCTACCATGCAGAAGTTCATCAGCACTTACTTACAAATTGCCACTCACGGCTTATCACATCACAAGAGATAAGACCTAGTTAATTAAGCTAGATAAACATGCAGCTAGTCAGAACTGCTGTTTGGTTCACGCGCCTGTCTCTTCACCAATCCTGTTCAATAATATTTCTTGATGATTGTCATGAACCTTCCTGGAAAAACTATAAAGCTGTCACTTAATTTTAGTAATGTTGTAGTGGGTCAAAAAGCCTACTAATCTTAACAGATATGGGTAGAGTAAGATAAGGTAAATTTTAACGGGTATGAATAGAATATGAATAAGGTCAATTCTTAGTGGGTATGGGTATGAAAATGGTTTCACCTGACCCGTATCATACCCATTGACACCCCTATTATTTTCCTAATAGTTCAATGCAAAGTCAACACCTATATAAAACGCGATGGATTAAAATATGAGGATCAATTTTACCTGACACTTTTTTGTCAATAACATAAACAAAATTTAGAAATTCAAACATAACACCACTTTCTGAAAATATCAGATTACGCCCAAACTGGAGACAATAACAACGGTATTATTAACTAAATGGTGAGAGTAACATCTGTAATAATGTATGTTTTCATATACCCACTTATTCCAAAAAAAAAAAAAAACTATCAAAGATTGCTAATTTTGAACTGTTGAAAAAGTTAATTTCTTTAAAGGCATCAACAAGAAACCAAGAACATAAACCTATTGTGTATGGAAATAAGGTCGGAATTTGAGGGAAATATATCTGCTGTGCACTGGGATTCATCGTTTTGGTTTTTTTAGGTGTTAACAAACATACCCGTTTCAGAGGTACAAATAGAAATAGAATTCGAGCAGCCATTTCTGGATTTTAATTTGGGCCTGGATATCACCAATAGATGTTGTGGGCCACTGACAAACATTGATTTTCGTGACAAGAGCCCAAGTCCAATCAGTACATGAAACAAACAGGTTAAAAAGCATATATATTAAAACTGCTACAATGATTTTCAAATATCCAAGAAAAACTTAATTCAGATCCAGTGCAATATCTGACTGAGTATAATGATAGTATTCTACTCTTTCAGGTACATGAGGGAATATTCTTAGTTTCAATACCGATTGTTTATTCGATTATATGTTTTTTTATCAGCTAATGGTCTGCACACTTGGCTTCACAACCGCGCCACAGTAAATCCAATCAATTCCCCACTGAGACCAAAATTAATAACATGATTTATATATTCCTTGTTTTTATTCATTAAAAGGAAGTTAGCTCAATTAGTTAGGAAAAATATTCTAAGATTGTTTGTTATCAAAAGTATGTACAAGAATTCAATTTTTATTCACGACTTCACAGTTTTTTTTATTATATTTTTTTATTTGACTAAAGGCAGCTCGAATATGACATGTTGTCACTGGACACACAAATTGTTTCTATTTCAATGACTTAATCAAGCTTTCTACAAAATTGACTTCTTTATTCTTTCAATGGTCTCTGGAAGTGTGGATAGAACAATAATATTTGTTCTTTATTTCGTCAATATATATATAATCTCATGCAAGAATAATATTTCCTACGCTTTGAGTCTCATTATTTATTTTCAGAACTTAAATATTATTAGATATCTAGGGAATATTTTTTTAAAGTATAACATATATATATTTTACCAAATTATTTGAACATGATATTTAGACAGAATATTCTATATTCATACGAAATATAGAATGCACTAATCCCATATTCTACTTTTCTAAGGAACGGCACCTAATTACGCAAAAGAATGCAAAAATACTGAGTGTCATTTACTTTATGACGTAAAGTAAAATACATCATTTACTTTCTGAAATACAATAGGCCAACTCTTATTTAATTATACTTGATAATACAACAATATAATCATGAATCTTTTATGAAATACAATAACCCAATTTTATTTAAAGTAAGATACTGAAAAGATGAAGCAGCTGGAACAAGAACCAAAATAGTAATTTATAGAAATGGGTTGTGGGTAGGATTGTGGACAATTATGTTTTTCTTTTATTGGATGTTTCAATTGTATTCTCAAGAGCATTGTTAAGTTCAACTTTATTAGACATATTTTTATTATACTTGTGAGACTATTATCATAATATTGTTCTATTTATAATTATGGCTTCTTTATATATATATTTTTTTAAGATTATTATTGCTTCTTTATATTTGATCCAATAAACGGAACTATTTTCAAAATAAACGACTTTTTAAAATAAAAACCAAAACGAATAAAACAAAACCAAAACCAAAACAAAAGAAAAAACAAATAAAAAATATTTCTGAAAAAAAAACATTGAGGCTGCACCGGCATTGTGCAAACCACAGTCTTTGGGTCATCATAATGTCGGTGCAGCCTAGGTAGAATTCGAATTCTTCAGGAAAGGGGGTGTTTCAGTTTATTTTATTTTATTTTTGGAAATTGTATAATTAAAAATTTCGGGCATATTAGCCTTCCTCACATCTGAATCTGTTTTGAACAAATTAAACTTGTTTGACTGGTTTTAGAGAAAAGCTATGAAAAAAGACTGAATTATAATGATTCTAAGGCAGAAGCAAAACCCAAACCAAGCATACAGGTGTTTAGCATGTTTTACATAATTTATATAACAATTTTAACAAGTCATAATAATGTTTATTGTCAAGAAGAAGTGGAAATACGGTAGCAAGATTTTTGTTGTCATTTTTGCTTTAGTTTAGAAAATTGCACTATTTTACATCAATTTCATGAGGACAAGTTAGAATTTGCAGCGAGGACATGACAAAATTAAGTGTACTTTGAATATGCATAATATGATAATTAAATTACTCTTAATCTCATTTTTTTTGTTACTCAAATTTGCTTCTACCACTACTAGAATCTTAGTTTTTAGCATGGGTAAAAATATTTGTTGCATAGGTAAGTAGTGTCCATGCAACAAATATTGGCATTTCTGATACAGTGAAACTTGTTGTATGGGTAGTCCGATGCTACAAGTTTCATGGTTACCCATGCAACTATCTCTTATTTACCTATGCAACAAATCGGTATAGGTACCAAATTGGTACGGGGTGAATTATAGAATTGGACTTGAATTTTTTTTCAAGAACGACAATTTTTTGCATCAAAAAATATATACAAATATGGAGCCCAGACAATATCCTTGCAAATAACCTGGTAGAGCCCACCTTCTTTACCCATGCAACTAACCATGTGGAACTCACGTTATTTACCCATGCAATTACTCACTCCTCTATTGTTGTAGATAATCCATGAGACCCACACACTTTACCCATGCAACTACTCAATCATTTATCGTTGTAAATACTCAATAGGACCCACACACTTTACCCATGCAACTACTAAGTCCTCTATTGTTACAAATATTTCCTGCATCAGATTTGTTGCTTGAGTACATTGCATGAGAACACCGTTGCAACAAGTATTCCATAAATTATTGTATGGGTAATCCATACAAACAAGTTGGAAATTGAGTAGTTGCAATGGGGTTGCTGCAACGGTAGTTATTGCATAGGTAACCAATCCAACTGACATTTTTGGGAGGTTATTGGTAAGCTCATACAACAAGTGAAATTTTACCTATTCTAAAAATCAGAATTCTAGTAGTGTACTGACTTTAAACTGCTAAATATGATTTTATGAATTTTTGAAGGAAAATACATAAATGGTCCTTTCTATGGAATTAAAATATTGTTGCAATCTATCTAATAGTTGAAAATATTTTAAATAATTTCTAACTATAAAAAATTCTATTTGAACATTTTTTAGCCACCCCAAGTCCCAACCACATCTGGCTTGAGCTCTAAAATCAAATAAACATTTTTTTTAAATACAGAAGCAAATAAGTATTAAATTGCTAACTCTTTTTTAAGCACGTGATGCACTTAAAAAACAACAATATTTATTCTATTACAAATAAATAAAAATAATAATTTGGTTCATCACTGAGTTAATAAATTATACAACTCATTTTCTTAAAGCTGTATCTCTTTAAACAACAATTAACTCCCATTTAAATTTTCCAAAACAGTTTTCCATTTTTCATATTTTCTTTCTATTTTCCACTTTTGATATTCTAATTATACAAAATTAATAAATAAATAGATGGAAGTAACGTCAAAATTTCACACCTAGTACACATAAGTCACATGAAAATATTCCACACATGATCCAACAATTTTTAAAAGGTTAATGTGATGAAAGAAAAATATTTGACTTTATTTAGAGTTTAACATTTTGATAATTATTATTTTTGTTTCATTTTAACTATTCATTACATTCGACAAGTAAAATAAAATTAAAATGAAGTACATACTAAATTACATTAAATTGATGAAGTAGATGAAGGCACGCAGTATATATTAAAAAAATATATATATAATTTTATTTTATTTTGGTGAGTTAAGTAGTAATATTAACAAGTAATAATAATTGAGAATTAACTTTGTGACGATGACATAAATGTTCAGGAGGATTAGTTGACAAATAATTCCCTAAAAATGGTTAATGTGTGAAAACATTACAAATATTAAGTTTACATATTAATGTACTTAAGTTGCTCACTGTACATGCGTACTGATCTTTTTAAAGCTGAATTTCTTTAAACAACAATTAACTCCCATTTGAATTTTTCAAGACAATTTTCCATTTTTTAGATTTTCTTTCTATTATCCACTTTTGATATTCTAATTATACAAAATTAATAAATAAACAGATTGAAGTAATGTCAAGATTTCACACCTAGTACACGGAAGTCACATGAAAGTTTTCCGCACATGATCCGACCATTTTTAAAAGGCTATGTCTGTTTGTTGTCAAGTTCTTATTGGATGGTAAGGTCGAGGAAGGCACGTGGCCATTTGACTTTTTTTCAAGTCTTCTATGGCGTGCTAATTAAAGAAACGATAAGCAAGTTGCTGTGTTTCCCATACTTAGTCTGTGTAATACCTGCTACACGATTGACAGTATATTCTTCGTACAAAAAATCTTCAACGAATATTTCGATGACATTCCAAGAGAAATCAGAGGGGGAAATGAGACGGGAGACGAAAATTTGAAATTGAACTGCTTAAAAAGCTTATTAAATCTGATATTTTGTTCCTTTTGAAAGATGGTGATGGTCAAATTAGATGATAATTTTTAAAAAAAATCTAAACTTTTCAAAATTTTAAAATAGGGAAAATTTTCAATGTGTCCATCTAAATTTTTGAGATAGTCAATTTCTCCATCAATATATCATAATATCTACTATCCCTATACAAGTTTAACATTATTTCTTCTGTTCCCTTTTAACTATTTAATATTTTATTTCATTATTTTATAACTTAAATTGACCATTATACCTTGACTTTGAAACATTTGCTCTTTCTCCTTCCTGCCTTGAATCCATCTATCTCCTACTCACCATCTTTGTACTGATTTTCATAGCGACACTCAGTTGTAACTTGTACAGTTCAGTTGGATAAAAGACACAATGTGCTCTTAGCTAAAATGATACTTCAATTTGACATTACCCAATAATGAAAAAAAAAAAACTAAAATTAAGACTTACAATTTCATGATACAAAGTTTATAGCCATTATTGGAGAATAGAGTGCAGATTTTTCAAGGACAAAAAAGTTAATAGAAGTCCTAAAGAAGGATCTGAGAACCAATTACATAAAACAAACCCCAAATTGAGAAAATATAGCAAAAGGCCATCTCCTCTTGTACGATTGATCTGACAAATCAAGTGTAATTGAATTGTGATAAATTGTAACATAAGTCAAAGACCACCTCCGCAAGAAATTGCTTCATTAAATTCAACTGCGCGTGTCCTCATCATTGTTTAGATTTTGAACTCCGTTAATGGAAGCAGATTCAAGCTCTTGGCATCTTTCATAATTCTTTTCTAATTTGAACTTATCTGAATTAGGAAATACTTCTTCCATGGAATCAAAATCATGTTGTTGGGCTTGTTTGTAAGTTTTATCGTTTTTGTTTGAAAAAGAACGTCCCTTTTAACTGCAAGGTAGTTCATCCATTGCACAAATATTAAATTTGTTTGGTTCGGTACGTAATTGATTGATGTAATCTTTGTTTTCAATTCGCTGCATATAGAAACTACACTGTAAAAAAAATTACAAGTGAGACAGAGCATGAGATGACGAGGATGAGAGACGGATTTTGAGGAGGAAGGAGGTAGGAGAAGAGCACGTGTAGTTAAAAGTAGAGGGTATATTGGTCAATAATATTTTTAAAATAATCAAATAAAATGTAAATAGTTAAATGGGTATAAAGAAAAGAATGTTTAATTTGAGTAGGGATATTGGATATTTTGATGTTTTGATGAGAAAATTAGATTTCTCAAAAATTTGAATGGGAACACTAGAAATTTTTCCTTTAAAAGAGAATATTATAGTCAAATGCCTTATCTACTTTTTTTCTTTTTTTTAGCTGAATTTTTGTTTTTCCAACAATATAAAAAAGAGAGGAGATCAAGTCCTATACGTGCACTTAATGTTCGTTTGCATATGTAGATCCGTCAATACCATCAACGATTGTCATCTCTCAAAAATATTAGTTATTTGCCATTTTCTTTTTCATTTCTCCTCCATGTATCAAATATCACCATTTTTTTAGGGGGAATTGGTTATTTGCCACTCCAAATAATTAATAACTAAAATACCCTCCTTTCTTCTCCTCTTCTTCTTCTCCCGTCTCCTCTTTTTCTTTGAGAGCTTATTTTTTTTCCATTAATGACTAAATTACCTTTGCTAAGTATTGGTTTACAAGAAAATGTTCCGAATTCAACTCCGAGTTTCGCATCATTGAAGCGAAAGCATGTGCATGATGGGTAAGATAGAAATCAAATATATTATCAATTTTTTTGAATGGATTACTGCCTCTACCCCACAAAATTTCTAAATATTCTTCGTGACCAGAAAAATAAAATATATGCCTTACTGTCTCTATATTTTAATAGGCGCCAAGGTGATTCTCAATTTTCAGTCATTCAAAATGTGAGATAGAAGAACTATGAAATGTTCTTTGGAAAATGAGGAAAAACCATAATTTTGATGTTTTTTGTGGTTAATGGTGCAATTTTTCATTTTACTTTTTGAAGATTTTTTATTCTTGATTTGGTGGGGCATCCATGAATATTAATCTTTTGAAGAGGAGAAGAACGGAGGATATTTTAGTTATTAATTATTTGAAGTGACAAAATTAAAAATTAATGAAGTTTAAAGTGACATTATTACAATTTCAAATTTCGGGATGATATTTTTCAAATTTGAAAGTTTTGGAGTGACAAATAATGAATTTTCCCTTCTTTTAGTGGCGGAAATAGGTATTGGAAAAAAGGGGCTAATTAAGCTCTACTATAAATTAACAAAATATACTTTCACATTTCAAAATTTTATTTTATTTTTTTTTAATTTTTTATCAACTTCTTATAAAATAAAATTACATAACACTTATTTATCCAACCTACTTAATGTCAATTTTTTGGTTCCACCTCTGGATATTCCCATTGACACCTTAACATTAATGGGCGGCCATTTGAATCTCCTGCTCTTCTACTCAAGTAAAATCATAAAATTTAATAGTTCATACTTGTATAATTATATTATTTGGTCGGTCTGGATCTCCTGCTCTTCTACTCAAGTAATATTTTTGAGGGGTATAAATGGGATCAATAATCAAAATATCAAAAAAAAAAAAAAAAAATATTGTATACAGTACTTTAGCACAAAGAATAAAAAATGATTTAAAAAATAAAAATTACCACAAACATTGCTATCTGTGTAGACGAAAAAATAACAATTACCAAAAAATAAAAGTTTTTGAGACCTTCAGCAGATTAAACACTTTTTTCTTTTATTTTAGTTCAAAAAAAGAATGAAAACTGCCTTGTTAAAGATTTGCTCTTTCTTGTCATAGTGCACAATGCCACCAGCAAAGAAGCAAAAGGAATTAAACCCAAAACTAAAAGCATGTTAGATAGAATTGAACCTAAGAGTGACTGTTGCACCACCCAAATCATGTCATTTATCATCTCAGTTGTATTTCCAAATGTGGCAATTAGTAGCCCTCCAACTATAACAACAGAAAAATGTAAGTTTTTTACCGTTTTTGCCCTTATCAGTATATTAGTGGTTTGCACTACTGTTATCAACTAAGTTTGAATTTTGTAACTGTTATCAAGTACCTGTTGGTCCAGTGTATGCAGCCATTTGCCTGAAAATAAAATAAAATGAGAAACCTAACTGGTTAATGATTTGATATAATGGCACGAGTCATTTGAGAAACAAAAATTAAGAGAAATTGAAAAGGTCAGAACCGGCAGGTACTGACTTACTCAGTTGCATAGCCTAAGCTACTGGTATGAAATTCATTGGACTGGTACCAAGTACTGGTATGAAATTCATTGGACTGGTACCAAGCAAGTACTGGTATCAAATTGATGGAACAGATATGAGTCATATGACACTCACATGATGGATGGTTAGATAATGAAGAATAATAGATGCGGGCCCGAATGGCAGTAGCACATTGTTCTTCGCACTAAAAATAACAATTTTCACACTTTGCACTATATTTTGCCAAGCAAAATGAAATTTGCAACCGCGTGCAAGGGCAACAGTAGAAACAGGGATGCTATTGGACTCCAAATTCTGTTGGTTATTGCCAGATGTCTCCATCTCTATCCCTGGGTTCATCATTTTTGTTGCTCCTTTTTTACTAGTTATATTATTTTATCTGCATCCAACAGATTGTTTCACAGAATTATGACATCATCTCAAGTGACTCCTGAATTTGAAATTTCGAAAAATTGTTTTGTTTTTAAAAAAAATAAAATAAAAAAGGTGGGCCCCACACGTCAGACTATTGATAATAGATTGATTTCATATGGTAGCACATTGGTCATAGCACAAGGGATGAACCTGATTATAACAGAGCAATTTGAACTTCATGCAGCGCAAGAATGACATGCAGCGTTGTTTTGATTTTATAGCTGATGCATTGTATGAAGCTAAAACTGCTCTGTTGAAATCTTACAGCAAATCAGATGGCAAGTAAAATGAGAGAGAAAATAGATGTGAGACGTCACAGCGTAGGTAAAGAGGGAAGCAAGAGAGGAAGAGGAAGAGAGGAAAGGGGAGAGAATGATAGATTTCATGCTACCAAAGTCAAAACTGAAATTTATCTGTTTCTTTCCAGAAGTGAGAAGACCATAACGCTATTCACTATTTTATCTCTGCACAAGGTCCACGTCACATTTGAAACTCTGCGTCTGGGACCCACAAAATGAAAATGCATGTAATATATTAATTCTGTGCGTAGTCAACTCCTACACTATAATTTTTTATTTTTAGAAATTTTTGAAAATAATGCTGGATATTGGATAGATTGAAACAATATTTTAATTCCATAGAAAAGAAAATAATTTTATGTGTACAATGTGCATAAAATTATATTATGAGATATTATTCTTTTATTATATAATTTATAGTTATTATTATGAAAAATAGATTTTCTGGTAAGGCCTTTGTCTCTTATTCCACATAACCCGGGTTCAAATCTCAATGGCTACAAAAAAAAATTTTGTGGTTCATCATCACGAAATGGACCAAGTTCATTTAGTCTGAACTAGCACATTTGATCTTTCCATTTTTCACTGTAATAGACTCATCCATTACCGTTGTTTGAAATAAAAAATGGATTTTGTACAATCTGAAAGTATAAAAATAATCCACACCAATTATCAACCATCCAATCTGGAAAAACAAAAATTCAGCGAGTTCCGAAATTTCTGGACCAAAAATGGTTCATCTGATGGTTGTAATTCATTTGGACCAAAAAAATTTATGGTTGCTTTCAAAAGATAGTTCATTGTTTTGCAACGCATCTCTAAAAGATACATTTAAAAAATCTTCAAAACAGTAAACACAATTAAATACATTTTATTTAAAAAATCGTATTTAAATTTATCATATTTACACAACAACAAAAAATAATTTCAAATTAAATTTGAAAATTTCCATACATACAAAAAAAATATTGCTTCCAAATTCTTTGTTTCGAATTAGACATTTCTAAAGCATGAAATTAGTTTTTCAAAAATTATTCTCATGTATAAATAGATTTTTTGAGAAAAATATTAAATTTATGCAAAACATGGAAATGCATATTATTAAAATCAGAATACATGCTATAACTTGGCTCTAACACCAATGTTAATTAATAGATAAAAGTTACAAATTACTCCATTAATTTTCGTACAAAAGCGAAAGCAGATCTTACAGGCGTAGTAGTATCATTGGTTCTGCAAGAAATCACAAGCCAAAGCCAGAAGCCTTGCGTTTTTCACAACCTAAAACCTTTAAGCATTAACAGAGTGTTTCTTGGTGCACTCTATCTTTTCTCTCTTTCTAGGCAGTCACTATTACACTCATCAGAGAGAAAGAAGATAAGATTTATATAAAAACCAATGCACCTCTTCATAAAGGATCAGATTTTGGATTTGAATTTTCCATAACAGGCATACCAATTAATAAATATTTTGGGTTCAATGTCTAACATATTTTAGTTGGAGGGCAGCACCAACAAGAGAAAAAAAGGGGGTCATTGCTTTTTATTTCCTATTACATATTTTGGAATAAAAAATGAATTTTCAGAAACTACACTTGTAAAAGAAAGCTGACAGAATAATCCAAACAAAAACTAGAAGAAAATAATACAACAGTACTCATAAGATACCACGAGAAAGTACTCTCAGCAATGAAAAACTACATGCAGAAAACCGAAAGGACTACCACTACATAAAGAGAAAGTTTATTGCACTAAGAAATTATAGAGAAAATGAAAATAAAACCAACATAAACAGGAATGAATGTTAATTAACGACCAAAGGCAATACTCCCCTCAGCATCCTTATCTATATTGAAATAATAGCCTGTATGCTCAATCTCTATATCATGATGGGTTCGATCACCGAGCAGAATCTCTGTTTCTTCAAGGTTGGACTCTTTTCCCCAAGGATGCTTCTTAATCTTTCTTATTCTATGAAGCTCTTCTGCCACATCCTTCATCTTAGGTCGCTCTTCCCCTTTCATTCTTAGACATTCCTTAGCCAACTCAGTAACTGCACTAATTAAATCCATGTCATCTTCATGTTTAATTTCATCATCTAGAAGCTCTTGTATTTTGTTCTCTTTCATAGCATAGAGAAAGCGAGAAGAAAGACTCTTCTCTTCTTCTGGTGCATCAAAATCAATTACTGGCTTGCTAGTTAGAAGCTCGAGCAAAACCACCCCGAAACTATACACATCGCTCTTGTCTGTCAGTTGGCAAGATTGCATGTATTCTGGATCAAGGTATCCACATGTTCCTTGCACAACGGTGACAAATTGCACCTCATCTGTTGGATCTAGTATGGAGGCTCCAAAATCAGACACCTTTGCTGTGTAATTTTGGTCCAGGAGAATATTTGCAGACTTCACATCTCCATGGAAAATTGGGGGCGATGCTGAAGTGTGCAAGTAGGCAAGTGCTTCTGCTGATTCCTGTGCAATCCTGAGACGGGTTGCGAGAGAAATGTGTGATCCCATCTTTTTGTAATGGATAGTGTGATATAGAGTACCATTCGGGATGAACTCGTATACTAGTATAGGAATCTCGACTTCTAGGCAACAACCTAGGAGTTTTACAATGTTTTTGTGGTTAATTTGTGAGAGAATAAGCATCTCTTTTCCGAATTCTTTCTTCCTGCTCTCGTCAACTATCTTACACTTTTTAATTGCAACAGTTTGATCCCTTAGAGTTCCTCTGTAAACAGTGCCTTGACCTCCTTGTCCAATAATATTTGCACTGTCAAAATTACTTGTTGCTTGTTCTAACTGTTGCTTTGTGAAGATTGTAAATCCGAACCTTTGGTTTGATTTCATTTTCTCCAACAAAATCCATCCTCCATGTTGTTGAAAATGTTTCTGTTTTACTTTAGAAAGATTTCTTCTTTCTAGGATCACATATATACCAAACCCAATAAATAATAAAGGGACAATACCAGCAGCAGTTCCTACAAAATATAGTGCAAATTTGATTTAATATCGGTAAAAATTTGTAGATGTTCTTTCTAAAAGATGTATAACTTCTGATCTGGTCAATGTTATACCTAGTTTTATATATGATTTATTTTCTAGCTTTATATATGTTTTTTCTTACATTTGGGCCTATTTTAGATGCTGATCTCTCTCTCTCTTGGGAAGCATTGCAAAGGCTGCCAAGACAAGTTGAAACAACCCTATCTGTCCATCTCTCTCTCCGTCGCTTTTTATTTTCTCTTTCAATATTTTTGCCTTGGTCATGGCTAGCATGTGATGGCGTGCACATATATTGGCTAATCAATCATTTTTGTGACAGCAGTTAAGCAACACTTAGCACTATGTGTTAAGATTCTGATATTGCATAATTCAATTTCTTTAAGGGAATATTTTTTTTTTTGTAGGTACTGTTCTCTATTTTCCTTAAAGTTGCTATTGTAATATTTAAAGAAGTTAAACAGAGGTAAACGATGAGGTAATCAAAAGTTTCACAAATTACTGGGTTAGCTTTAAAAATAATAAATATATTAATCAAATAAAAAATAAGCAAACAATATTACAGGTGATATTACGTACATTTGCTTTATGGTTGTGAAAGGAGAAAAAAATTACCAGTGGCGTTGGTTTCTGGTTCTTCTGCTATCTTTATTTAAACAACACTAATCAAATTATTTTGTTGTGGACATTGAACTTCTGTATAAAAATTAATTTCTTTAGTATATTCATAGAAATATACAAGACATGCAATGGGATGAAGTGCCCCAATCTGAGCGACATATCTTGTGGCAAAAAGTAAACATGTTTCGTTAAAAAGAATTAATGTAGTGAATTTACTCTCCAAGTGTTCTTTTATCGGTGCTGTAATATGATGCTCTCTATTTATTTATTTTCTCTCGATCTAACATTTTACATATTTTATATCTATTAATATTATACTAATTTATTATACGAGTAAAGCTTTTATTATTTTTCTCTATATTTTAAAGCAAAAAAAAAAAAAAAATCTAAGTTTCCAATTTGTCATATACCCAACCACTCTATTTTGATTAATATCCAATCACTCCATTTTATTATTTCTCTCTATATGTTAAACATGATTCTCATAACAGATTCGGTATATTTGACTGTGGGTGGTTGACTTTTTAAGAAAATTGGATAGATGCGATATTATTGTGATCAAATTTTGCCGAAAGCTAAGTAGGCAATATTTAGTTACAGCCGCAGTCTTTTTTATTTATCCTGCAAAACATTCAAAACTAGCTTCATGCAAGTAAATTATCCAGAAAAGGTAAAAATATACCTATAACTAGCGCCCCGTTGAGATGACACACTTTTGGATTTTTATGGTTTCTAAGCCAGCCGAAAGAACAAGAGCAGCGATATCCTCCTTCAAAATTGTGACACTTTCCATGCTGGGAGCATGCATTTGGGTTGGCACATTCATCAATGTCTGCATTAATAGCCACTATAAAGTTAAAAAAAATAATAATAAAAATAAAGGAGGGCAAGAGAATTATGGAGAAAGACCTTGGCAGCCTCCATCAAGGTAAGGATTGCCTTCATAACCATCGTAACAGTTGCAGAGATAACCGCGATCATTTACTGTCAAGCAAATACTATGATCACTTCTGCATCCATAGGATGATTTGTTAGTTTGTGCGATGTCACATGTCATGTTTTCTATTACCCAGTTGACCACCACCGGCAGTGATTGAGACTCATACAGAGGAAGTTGTGTTACGTTGGTGGCCACAAAAGCACTCAGCCTGTCAGTAGTGATGTAACTGGTTTGGAACATGAACGCAGCTTCCTCAACTACCATAGCATAGCTGCAACGACTAAAGTTAAAAACTTCCGAGAGGTTGTTCCTCTCTTGAAACCAGACCATAATGTCAGATGTTTCTTTGGGGAGTGCTGTTTGGCAACAGCCAATTCCCGAGCAGGATCCATATTTGCTCAGGATTTCTAGGCTATCGCATGAAGAAATGCACCCTACTGTTGAATTATACCTGGAGTCAAGGCGAAGATAAGCAAGTGTATTACACCCAATAACAGTAAATTTGTTCTTCTCGGTGTTTAACCAGAATTTCTCACCAAAGTAATATACCCAATGAGTAGGATCCTCTTTCTTTGTCATGGTATTATAACACTGGGAAAATGCAACGCCACCTACGCGAGCCTGGCCCAAGGACAGGCTTATATTTAGAATCCGAAAATAACCATTTAGGTAAGGTGTAGGTGTACCATTATTATGAGTTCGGTCGCAAGTGACATTGAAGTCATCAGACCGGGAGCAATTTAGGCCAAGGCTGAAAGGGTAAGGGATGAGATTTTCACCGCAGCTATCTTGGCAACCAGGCAGAGCGATGTTGCTTGCCGATTCAGTGCTTTTGAACTGGTGGAAGAGAACAAGTTGGGTTAGTACCATTGCTAACCCAGTAATATACAAGGTGTTTACTACGTGCAAAGAGTTTCTTTTTCTTTCATCCATCATATACATAGCCATAATAAACGAGTGAACCACTAATTTATCTAGTTTCTATGAATGGATTGGTGCACCATTACTAAAGCTGGAGACTCTTCATAAATCATATGCACATTCATAATTTATTCAACAACGAAGTTTATTGTACATACTATTTAATATTTGGTAACTTGTAGTACAGGACAACTTTGAGTATTATTTGAATTGTTGACCTCCAGCTGTTGTATGAGAGAAGATTCATGGAAAGATACATCGGATTTTAGAAATTCCCATTTACGAATTTGCTTATTTATTAAATCATTTGTGAAATTAATATGAGTAATAGACCAAACAAATAATTTATGAATTGAGTACGTAAATTGTTGGTATGATTCCTTCAACGAAAATAATATTTACTGACATGTCAAATTTTAAGCGATCTTATGAATTAATTTTAATTGTAGTTAACATGACCATTCGAAAATGATATGGTTAATCATACAGTAAAAAACCATATCAAAGTGAGCCATACATATGTCACTATTTTGAAAGTGTCAATGTTTACTTTTTCTTCCTTTGAATAATTCAAAATTATTTTTAATATAAATATTTTGTTACAATAAAAATAATTATCTACATTTCTTTTTATCAATTTTCACAATGTTTAAAATTAATATTTTGAAAGAGTCAAATGTCCATACATTCATTATCGTTCAAACTCTACTTTGGTCTAGTGGCAAAAGTAATGCTCTCCGTGTGAGGAGATTACAGGTTTGAAATCTCAAAAGAGCAATCCTTTGTAGTAATTAAATAGTTAGATGGCTTGACCTCCAACCTTTACTTAAAAATAAAAAAATTCTACTGCAACCATCTCTACTGTAATTATTTTGTTAACTTTGTTTAGTTCCCTTTTTCCTTATGGAGAACTAAATAAATTCTTTTAAGAAGAGACTACTGAGAGAGCAGATAAATTCTTTGTTTAGTCCCGCCCTCTAACTGTATTTCCAAAAGGAAAACGAAACTGATTATGAAAAATTTGCACAAATAAAGACAACAGATAAAAAAATAAAATTTTCAGACCTAAGTTCGGTTGGTTCATTCAGTCGGTTTTGAAAAATTCTAATCCAAAACAATTAAGAAAAATCAAAATAAACTAAAATTTAAACCAAATCAGTCCAATAATTTCCTGTTCGGTTACTAAACCTAATAAAACCAGACCCGATGAACACCCCTAGTCGATGGTAAAGTTTCATGAGAGAGATATTTTATTGATATGTGGGAGAAGTCATAGAGTAAGCTTCTCCTGTCAACTAAACACAGATTCAGTTCATGTAGAGACTGAGAATTAATTGTTGGGCTTTATCATTTGCAAATCTGGGCTTCATATATATATGGACGCTGATGTGTACTGGGCTTAAATTTCAAATCTGGGCTTTAGAAAGAGCATTAGCAAGCTTTTGCAAAAACATAATTAATGAGATTCTAACCTACCTCGTCAACTGTCGCTTACCGCTAATTATTCATTTATTTTCATATATCTAAGAAAATGTTGATATTTGTATTGTTTCCATGCCTTTTCACCGGTTAATTTACAAAAACGATTTGTTTGATGGCTACAAGAAACCATAAAAAGGCTATTTTAAATGTGAAGTAAAAAGTAAGATCTAACGTGTCATTGCTATATGGATATATTTTTTAATCTTGAACGGCTTCTTCACTATAGTTTACACATGAATTTTGAATTATTTTATCATTATTTTATTTTTTATATTGTAATATAATTATAAGGTGATATATTGTTTATATAACGACAGAGATTTCTATCCTAAATTGAAGGAAAATTTAGAAGACATTGACCTCACGCAATTTTTAGATTATAATAAAAATCTTTGATGCAACATTTTTTTCTAAAACAAGCAAAAAATATTCTCTTTGTATAAGTTCAATTGATTGTCAAATGAAAAATTCTTTAGTATCACCACTTATTTTTACCTATTATATTGCCCCACTTATCTATTATATTGCCCCATCTCATCTCTTAATTTCAAGCTAATATTCAATCTTCTCTCGTAAAATATAGCAGAGTAATCAAGATTATAACTCTAAATTTGATATCCAGATTGTTGGGATTGATTTATCCGATGATTTGATTTAAAACAAATTGGAGAAAGTTGATTTGGGGGCTCAACTTTTGGATAAGAGAGACAAAAACAAAAATATATTTATTAATTCTTCAAATGTGGATAATTAGTAATTAAAGTAAAACTAGTTAACCACTATAAAAAGTCTTAACAAAGTCCAAATAATTAAAAGTCTCCAAATGGACCATTGTGCTAGTTATATATGTTAGCTAGATGACTAACCTCCTCCATGAGCAAAATGAGTAAATGACACTAATATTTGTTAATAATTATATTAGTGATCCAAATACTGAGGGTTTCTTGGGCTTTTTATTGGCCCATGATAGGTGGCCTAAAGGTGAATTAATCTGATGTATGACAAGGAATTGTCATTTTGCCTTTTTTTTTTCTTTTCTCAGAAAGAACTTAAACTGAGATTTCAGTAGCTACAATTTTCATATTGAAACCCTTTAATTGATAGCCCGTTCAACAAAGAAACGTCTGGAAATGTAAAGAGAATGATTGATTACGAGTATTGTGCGAAAGTGATATGATGGTTGGAATGTGAGGGGCACATAGAAGCCAATTGGAGGGTTAAATGCATATAAGGAAAAATCGGCTGTTCCAGTCAGGAATCGGTGGTACCAATTCAATTTCTGACCGAGTTACGTGCTAGACTCAAATTCCGGTCTAAATGGTCCAATTTCAATCAAATTCCTGCCAGAACGTACTGATTCCAGTCAAATTTCAGCAGAGATGATCCGATTCCACCGAAACAGTCGAAATACCCATATAACAATCTCCAAAATATTTTTGGCCCCTGCGTGATTCGAACGAGATATCTTGAATAAAGGCCCATACAACTACCACCCAACATGCTAGCTTCATTTGTTAGAAACACAACTACATTTGTATGTAAGTCTTTTAATTTGTATTGTCCATTCAACTACAAATTGACCATTTGGTTGTTTTTTTTTCCTGACTGGTGCTAGTAAAATAATGTCATAGAATAAATTAAAAAGAATGAATTGGTATTTTTTTTTTCGAACTATGCATTTGTACTTATATTTTAAAGTGATAGAATAAATTAAAAAGAATAGAATTTGTAGTTTGAAAGTGACCCATGTTTAAATTATTGGTTGTAATGCTTGTATTGAAAGAGTGTGTTTTTTTGGTTGTAATACTCATATTATATTTTATTAGTGGATTATTTGATTGTAAACATTTGTCTAAACAGAAATTATTGACAAATTATTTTTTAATCAATTTTTTTTCTAATTTTATAGTATAAAACAAGCTTCTGGCAAAAAGCCGAATTTCCAATCTAATTCGGCTAATTCCGACCAATTCACCTAATTCCGATTCCACGGTCAAATGACCGATCCTGATTGCGATTCCAATTGTTCCTTCTATGGTTAAATGTCTAACATACTTTAGTCGGAGGGCAACACCAACAAGAGAAAAATGGAGGTTATTTTTTTTTATTTCCTATTACATATTTGGAATAAAAAAATGAATTTTCAGAAAGCTATACATGTAAAAGAAAGCTGATAGAATAATACAAACAAAAACCAGAAGAAAAATAATGCATTAGTACTCATAAGATACCAAGAGAAAGTACCCTCAGCAATGAAAAAGTACATATGCAGAAAACCAAAACGACTATTACTAAATAAAGAGAAAGTTCATTACACTAAGAAAATGAAAATACAACCAACATAAATAGGACATATGTATGCATCATTGTGAAAACAATACTTGAAGGAATGAATGCTAATTAACGACCAATGGCAATGCTCTCCTCAGCTTCCTTATCAATATTTAAATAATAGCCCGTATGCTCAATCTCTATTTCATGATGGGATCGATCACTGAGCAGAATCTCTGTTTCTTCAGGATTGGACACTTGTCCCCAAGGATGTTGCTTAAGCTTTCTGATTCGATGAAGCTCTTCCGCTACTTCCTTCATCGTAGGTCGCTCTTCCCCTTTCAATCTTAGACAATCCTTAGCCAGCTCAGCAACTGCGCTAATTAATTCCATGTCATCTTCATGGTTAATTTCACCATCTAGAAGATCTTTCATTTTGTTCTCCTCCATAGCAGATAGGAAGCAAGACAAAAGACTCATCGCTTCCCCCGATACATCAATTACAATTACGGGCCTTCTAGTTAGAAGCTCAAGAAGAACCACACCAAAGCTGTACACATCACTCTTGTCCGTCAGTTTGCAAGAATGCATGTATTCTGGATCATGATACCCACATGTTCCTTGCACAAACGTGACGAATTGCGCCTCATCAGTTGGAGCTAGTATGGAGGCTCCAAAATCAGACACCTTTGCTGTGTAATTTTGATACAAGAGAATATTTGTGGACTTCACATCTCCATGGAAAATAGGAGGAGATGCTGAAGTGTGCAAGTAGGCAAGTGCTTCTGCCGATTCATGGGCAATCCTTAGACGGGTTGTGAGAGGAACGTGTGATCCTTGATTTTTGCAATGGATATACTGATTTAGAGTATCATTTGCAATGAACTCATATCCTAGTATAGGAACCTCGACTTCTAGACAACAGCCTAGGATTTTTACAATGTTCTTGTGGTTAATTTGTGAGGGAATAAGCATCTCTTTTCCAAATTCATTATTTTTGCTTTCATTGACTATCTTACACTTTTTAATGGCAACTGCTTCATCTCTTAGAGTTCCTCTATAGACAGTGCCATGGCCTCCTTGGCCAATAATATTTGAACTGTCAAAATTGTTTGTTGCGTGTTCTACCTGTTGCTTCGTGAAGATTGTAAAACCAAACCCTTGGTTTAATTTAATCTTCTCCAACAGAATCCATCCCCCATGTTGTTGAAAGTACTTCTGTTTTACTTTTGAAAGGTTTCTTCTCTCCAGCAGCACATATATAACAATCCCTAGAAATAATAGAGCAACAATACCAGCAGCAATTCCTGCAATATATAGGGCCAAATTGCTTTATTTTTTGAACAAAACTTGGAGGGCAAAATTTCTTTAATTTACACTACAAATACTTTTAGATGTTGCTTTTAATACATGTATATTTATATAACTCCTGTTCTGAGAAGACATATTATATATGGAACTTACGTTTTTTTTAATAACATTTGGACCTACTCGTAGTCCCCGAGCTCTTTCTCTCTCTCTCTTCTGAGAAGCTTGGCAGAGACAGCCATGAATAGTTAAAATACCCCCATTTCTCTCTCTATCTCTCTATTTTTTTTCCCTCACTCCCTCCCTTTATCTTTCAATTTTCCTTGGCTATGGCTAGGATGTAGAGCATGTGATGCTGTGCACTTGTCAAACCTTCATGCCACATTCACATATTTGCTAATTAATCGTTTTTGTGTGAACAATTGAGCAACACTTACTATGCGGTCAAGTTTCTGATATTGCATAATTTTCTCTGTGGAACAAAAAGATAATTTTTGTAGGATATCTGGTACTATTCCATATTTTCCTTAAAGTTTCTAATGTACGTAATAAAAGAAAGTGCAAAATGGATCGGGTTAATTCACCCTGATTGGACCTAACACGGCTGGTTACGGGTGAGAAGGTGCTGTTGCGTACATGACTATTCTGAAATTTCTAACAATAGTTTGACCTATATATGGAAGTTGACAAATGCTTTTATCATATTGTTCTATACTTTAAAGCAAAATGAAGTATTTTTTCTAAATATATATAGAGAGGTTTGCTAATATCAAAATGTTTGTTTCTATGCCGTGAAACAAATATTTCGGTTTTCACATTTTCAATGTCTAAATAGTCGATCCAAACCGTTCAATATCACATACATAATAAAATGTGCTTGGAGACCAAATTTTACATTTTTTGGATATTTTTATTATTTATTAAGCTAGTTTTAAAATTGTTGTTTTCAATGATCCATAAATTTTGCACTATTTACTAAATTAGCAATTTAAAAACTGGCTTAATAAATAGTAAAATTTGGTCTCCAAGAACATTTAAATATGGAGATCAAATCTAACGGTTTAGATCGACTGTTTGAACTTTGAAAATAAAAAAAACCAATTAGTTGTACCATAGCTCTGGAACAAACGTTTTAATTGTTTGGACATTCAATATAACGATTTGCCATCCAATGCACAAGATAGTCTGTACATTGTAAAGTACCGTAGCCCAACTTACCCAATCACTCCATGTTGATTCTTATCCAATCACTCCATTTTATTTTATTATTTATCTCTGTATTTTAAACACGATTCATACCGGATTCGGTATGTTTGACTTTGGATGATCGACTTTTTAAGAAAATTAGATACGATTTTATTGGGATCATATTTTGCCGCAAACTATGTAGGCAATATTTAGTTACATTAGCAGTATTTTTTATGAGAGAGTGTTAGCATGTCCTTTTTGTACTTCAATTATATTTCACATCTTTATCTTTGATTTTCATGTCTAAATCGTCAATCTGAACTACACAATATGATCTGCATATTAAAATGTGCATGGAGATCAAATTTGGTAAGTTTTGGAATCTTTTTACAATTTTTTTAGATAGGTACAAAATCATTATTTTGAAAAGATTCTGGACTATTGGAAAACAGTGATTTTGTACCTATCTAAAATATTAGTAAAAAAATTCTAAAAAATATAAAATTTGGTCTCTCTGCTCATTTTAATATGGAGATCATCTTGAGCAGTTCGGATTGACAGTTTGAACTTTAAAAAAGGAAGACAAAGATGTGAAACGTGATTAGGGCACAAAACCAATAGGGCATTTTAACCTTATTCATTTTTTTATTTATCTTGGAAATAATTCAAAACTTGGTGGAATATATCCAGAAAAGGTAGTAACATATATACCTATAGGTAGTTCCATGTGGAGATCGCATTCTGTGGGATTGATATGGTTACTGCGCCAGCCGATCGGGCAAGAGCAGCGATATCCTCCTTCAAGATTGTGACACCTTGCTGGCGTTGAGCATGGATTTCGGTTAGCACATTCGTCAATGTCTGCATGAATATGACATAATATCTATTAGCCTACATATTACTGCATGGGCTGTTGAGTATATAGGGCTATTGACATGGCAGCTACTTTAATAGATCAAAATAAATATAAATAAAAATAAAAGAGAGCAAGAGCTGGAGAGAGTGAGAGAGAGAAAGACCTTGGCAGCCTCCATCAAGGTAAGGATTGCCTTCATATCCATCGGTGCAGTTGCAGATATAACCACGATCATCTACCGTCAAGCAAATACTATGATCGGTTTTGCATGCATAGGAGGATTTGTTAATTTGTGCGATGTCGCATGTCGTGTTTTCTATTACCCAGCTGACCAACACCGGCAGTGATCGAGACTCATACAGAGGAAGTTGTGATACGTTGCTGACCAGAAGAGCACTCAGCTTGTCAGTGGTGATGTAACTGGTTTGGAACATGAATGCAGCTTCCTCGACCACCATAGCATAGCTACAACGACTAAAGTTATACACGTCCAACTGGTTGCTCCTCTCTTTAAACCTGACCCCAATGGCAGATATTTCTATAGGGATTGCTGTCTGGCAGCACCCAATTCCAGAGCAGGATCCATATTTCCTCAGGATTTCTACTCTATCACATGAAGAAATGCACCCTACTGTGGAATTATACCTCAAGTCAGGGCGAAGATAAGCAAGTGTATTACACCCAATAATTGTAAATTTGTTCTTCTCAGTGTTGAACCAGAATCTGGGACCATAGCCCCAAAACCAAATAGTATCTTCCTCTTTCTTTGTTGCGGTGTTATAACACTGGGAAAATACAAGGCCACCTACACGAGCCTGGCCCAAGGACAAGCTTATATTCAGAATTGGAAAATAACCAATTAGGTAAGGTGTAGGTGTACCATTACTGTAAGTTGGGTCGCAAGTTACATGGAAGTCTTTAGACAGTGAGCAATTTTGGCCAATGCCGAAAGTACAAGGGATGGGAATTCCACCACAGCTATCTTGGCAACCAGGCAGAGCGATGTTGTTTACCGATTCAGTGCTTTTGAACTGGAGGAAAATAACAAGTTGGATTAGTACCATCACTTGGAACAAGTTTCTTTTTCTTTCGTTCATCATATTCATAGCCATAATAAACGAGTCAATTGAGTAGGTAAATTGTTGGTATAATGCATTCAACGAATTAATACTTCCGTACTTATGTATTAATTTTAGTTGTAGTTAACATCATGTGTGACGTACCATTCGAAAATGACATCCTTAATCGGTGAGTCAAAAAACATTATAAAATTAAGTCAGCTTAATCATAGAGTTAAAAAACATTATCTAAATGACTTGCTTAATCATAGAGTAAAAAAAAAACATTATGATGTGTAACTATTTTGAAAATGTCAATAGAGAAACTATAAATGGCCTCAGATCTAAAATCTTTTATTATAAAGATTATAATTAAGCGTTAATACACGATAAATGAATTAGCAATTGTATATTAATGAAATATATTTATTTAATAAAATTGTTAATGAGCGTGGCCCAAGTCATGCGGTTTGACCCATTCGCTCAGGATCTTATGTTGTCAACAACTATTTAGTTTTACCACATTTTATTATCCTATTATGAGGGACATTTTTTTGAGTAAATGTTAGAAATAAAGCATCTAACTACTTAATATTCACAAGAAATTATCGCATTCATATTTTGAATCTCTAACCTTTTACACGAAAAAATTACCTTTATCACTAAACCAAAGTTTAGTTTAGTTCTCATATTAGAAAGAACTTTTGAATAGATGGTCGATTGCTCGATCTAATTAAAGTTTCATGATAGAGCTACCTTTATCGACAAGTGGGGGAAACATTAATTGATGTATTTTAAAGTGTTAATATTGATGATTGCATCGATGATTTATATCCAAAATGAGATAGTGATGAGGGTGAGATTGTGTGTGGTAGAAGAAAGGGAAGTGCTTGTGCGAACTCAACAAGAGAAAAAGGATCATTGGCTAGAGGATAAAAAAATAGGAAATATATAGATTCTTATGTTTTGTTGTCTTGCTTAGTTTGTGTGCATGTTGTGAGGTTTTGTATTTCTTTTGTTTTTATTTCAGTTTTGAATAGCTGTATAAGACTTGTCATATTTGATTTTGGTACCAATTAGGTACTATGTTAGATATGCTATGATTTCAAATGAAATCGGTGGTATATATCACTATTTTTCAAAAAAAATAAAAGGGAAAGCAATTGGAATAAAATCTGGAGAGTACACGTGGTTGAGAATGAAGTTAGGTGAGTTGCCAAAATGCCAAAATTTCTAATAGAATAGAAATGGGTGCCATGTGTCCCCTTTGTAAAATTTTAGAACTAAAAATATATTTTATTATATATTCTTCTCAATTAATTGTTTAGTAATATGTACTTACACCCCTTGCATTTTTAAAATAAACTTGGATTTCAAAATACTAAGTTTTAAATTAAAATATTACTACAATTAATTTTAAGGGAGAATTTCATGTATCTCTCTCAAAACTTTCAATATTACGTATTTTCCATCTAAAATTAGTAATTACATATTTATTTCTTAAAATTGTAAAAACTTAATATCCACACGAGATTCTCGCATTCAGATTTCGAGCCTCCTACCTTCTACACAAAAAAACTTACTTTTATCACTATACTAAAGTTTAGTCCTCATATTAAAAATTACCTTCATCGCTAAATTACCTTTTTAATTGAACTAGCTAGTTTTCTTGTGAATCTCCGTTGCTCGACCATGCATGGTCCCGTGCAGGTGAGCCACCAAGCTGATTGGTGAGCTGGAGGTGGACCCCGTCGGTCATATTTAATGAGAGAGTTCAGCGCTCTAATTCAATTAAGCATTCCGCTTCTTCGGTTCACTTCAATACTACAAATAACGAGTAAAGGCCCAAGCCCAATCAATTAAGCATTTCACAGCCCATATATATTTCTCTTTTTCTTCAGACCAATCCGAATCCTATTTCAATTAGAGTTAGGTTGTTAACATATTTTCTTTTATTCCCCTTTATTTCGGCCCAAGTGATCAATCATTTTGTTTTGCTTCTACATCTTAACTCAAATTCGTGAGTCCTCTCCTTTTCAAAACTGAATGGAGCTCTCCATTTCGCCTTCACCATTATTTTGTATTTCTTGCCTAACTATGTTGCATGGATATGGATATGGGTATCATATCAGATATGATACGGATATGGTGATATGGCAATCTTTCAAAATATCGGGTATGATACGTTATTATATATTATTTTTTATTATTTTAATTATATTATTAATTCACAATTGCCTTGTCTTTATTCCCGCTAGCGGCCCACAACTCATGGTCTTTGCACTGCTCATGACTCACGGTGTACACAAAAGTGAAATCAAGAGAACAGTTCAGCCCATGTGTGGCTCACAGGAGGAATCAGAGGCATCTGTTGGCGTATCAGCTCCGTATCCGAGCGGAGAGGAGATATATCGTCACGTTTCAACTAGAATGAATATTTTATTTTATATATATTACAAATCCTGGAATCAATTAATAAGACTTTTTAGATAAAGTATACACATAGAAGGAATCTGACATAATTATACAAACTGAAGAAGATACCATTAAGAAGAATACCAAGAAAGGAAACCAAAATGACTACATAAAGAAAAAGATAATAATACTGAGAAATTATTGAAAAAATAAAATATACAACAGACATAAATAAGGCAAGAAGAAAACACTCAAGGAAATTGAATGTTAACTAACGACCGAAAGCAATGCTCTCCTCAGCTTCCCTATCTATATTGAAATAATAGCTTGTGTGCTCAATCCCATTGTGATGATAGAATCGTTTATTTAACAAAGTCTCCGTTTCTTCGGGATTGTACTCTTGTCCCCAAGGATACTGCTGAAGCTTCCTGATTCGATAAAGCTCTTCGGCTACATCCTTCATCATGGGTCGCTCTTCCCCTCTCATATTTAGACATTTCTTAGCCAGCTCAGTGATTGCCCAGATTAAATCCATGCCACCTTCATATTTTATTTCATCATCGAGAAGCTCTTGAATTTTGTTCTCTTTTGTAGCAGAGAGGAAGCGAGATGAAAGACTCCTCTCTTCTTGGGGTGCATCAAAATCAATTACGGGCTTGCTGGCTATGAGCTCCACAAGAACTACACCGAAGCTGTACACATCACTCTTGTCCATCAGTTGACAAGATTGCATGTATTCTGGATCAAGGTATCCCCGAGTTCCTTGCACAAGTGTGACGAATTGCGCCTCATCGGTTGGACATATTATGGAGGCTCCAAAATCAGCTATCTTCGCCGTGTAATTTTGGTCCAAGAGAATATTTGGTGGCTTCACATCTCCGTGGAAAATTGGAGGAGATGCTGAAGTGTGCAAGTAAGCAAGTGCTTCTGCACATTCATGTGCAATTCTTAGACGGGTTGCTAGAGAAATACGTCTTCCTAGCTTATTGGAATGGATATACTGTTGTAAAGTACCATTAGCAATGAATTCGTATACTAGTATCGGAACTTCGACTTCTAGACAACATCCAAGGAGTTTTACAATATTCTTGTGGTTAATTTGCGAGAGAATAAGCATTTCTTTTCCAAATTCTTTTTTCTTATTCTCGTTGACTATCTTACACTTTTTAATGGCAACCGTTTGATTTCGCAATGTTCCTCTATATACAGTGCCCTGTCCTCCATGACCAATTATATTTGCATTGTCAAAATTTTTGGTGGCTTGATCTATTTGTTGCTTTGTAAAGATTATAAAACCAAAACCCTGATTTGATTTAATCTCCTCCAACAGAATCCACCCTCCGTGTTGTTGAAAGTACTTCTTTTTGACTTTAGCCAGATTTCTTCTTTCCAGGACCACATAGATACCAACTCCAAGAAATGATAAAGCGACAATACCAGAAGCAGCTCCTACAATATTCAGTGCAAACATTTTAAGAATTGTGATTCCATCAGAAAATTCAATTGATATTTGTAGCGCAAGTGACTTTTTGAGAAAATTTAATAGATACTATTAAGTTTCTGCAAGCTCTATGTTTTATTTATCATAAAAGGAAACCCTATCTCTTTCTGTATTTGCAACAAACATTCAATATTCATAGAAGTTATATATTAATGTGAAAAGGTAATAACGTACCTAAGGCTAGAGGTATGTTGAGATCGCATTTTCCAGGATTTTTATTATTAATACGCCAGCCAAAAGGACAAGAGCACCGATATCCTCCTTCAAAATTGTGACACTTTCCAGGCTTGGAGCATGCATTTTGGTCGGCACATTCATCTATGTCTGCGTGAATATACCACAATGTGAAAGATGCTTAGCAACATACATATTTTATGAATTCTGTCTTTCTTTCGGATATGCTGGGCAGTTGACGTGGTAGCCACCGCAAAGATTATTAAGAAATATAAAATAAATAAATTGAGAGAGAGAAAGAGAGAGAGACCTCGGCAGCCTCCATCAAGATATGGATTGCCTTCATAACCATCAGAGCACTTGCAGAGATAACCACCAACACTGGTAGAGTTCGAACAAACACTGTGATCACATCTGCATGCATAGGATGATTTGTTTTTTTGTGCAATGTTGCATGGTGTGTTGCCTATGGCCCAGTCAAGCACCATTGGCCATGGTTGAGTAGTATCATGGAGCTCGTCAGTGGTGATGTAAGTCGTGTTGAACTTGAACTCAGCCTCCTCCACCAGCATGGTATAGCTACAACGACTGAAGTTGTACCGTGTTGAGCTGTTGAACCTTTCATCAAACATGACTACTAAGGTAGATGCTCCTTCCGGGATAGCTGTCTGGCAACAACCAATTCCAGAGCATGACCCATCTGTGAGGCTTTCGAGGCCATCACATCCTATTACGCACCCTCCCAAGTACGAATTGTGATCATTGTTAAAAATGACATAGGCAAGTGTATCACAACCAATGACTACAAACTTATTTTTTTGGTGGTTATATCTGAAAGATGTATATTGAAAATCCAATATGGTGCTTTCATAGAAGAAAACATTTTCAAGATGTCCAAATGTCTTGAAATCCACTGGCATACGGTCCATCGGCGAAGCATACCACCAATCAGTGTAATCGACTTGCTTCGAGGTCGCGTTGTAACACTGGGAAGATATAGGGCTGCTTATACGTGCCTGTCCCAAGGACAGGCTTATACTCAGAATTACAAAATGACCGAGGTATGGTGTAGACGTACCGTTGTTATATGTTTTGCAAGTGACATTGAATTCTTCAGACAGAAAGCAATTTGGGCCAATGCCGAAAGGGTAAGGGATCGGAACTGCACCACAACTCTCTGGGCACCCGGGCAGAGCGATATTGCTGCTGTTCGTGACAGATTCAGTGCTTTTCAACAGTATGAGGAGAAGGACTAGTTGGGTTAGTCTCATTGCCACCACAAGTTTCTTTCACTGATAGCCTTAATTAATGAGTAATCCACTAATTTGAATCTCTAGTTTTTATTATAAAAGAGGTGTAACCTTACTGAGTTCGAGGCTATATATTTATAAAGTAGTCTTTTGAATTATTTTTAATTTTAGTTAACATCAGACATGACCATTTCAACATGACCTTTTCAAAATGATTCACTTAATTATTGAGTAAATCATTATCAAAACCAGCCATCCATACATTCATCTATCATTACTTTGAAAGATTCAATGTTTAAACTTTTAATAATTAATTTTTTTTAATATCCCTATTTTGAAATAATAACAAAAACAATCAGCCATACCTTTTTATTATCAATGTGCACTGTTTTTTTATTATCACTATTTTGTTTTTAAAGGCTCAGTGTTCATACATTGATTGTCAAACTCCACTGCAGACATCTCTACCGCAATTTAGTTCTTAAATTCCCTGTTTCATTATTTAACTAAATAATTTTGGGAAGTAAAACATATTTTAGACAGCAAAGGAAATATAACAAATAAAAATTACGAAAACAAGCATATATGATTTTGAAATATTTGCTCCCATTATAACAAAAATAATTAAAAAAAAAAATTCAAATTTTTCAGACCTAGACAAATTCTCCAGAGAAGAAATTTCTGTTTCAGTCACTTGGACTCAAAATTTTACTAGCTACAGGATGATAGAACTATATATAGAGAAACTACTAAGGCCTCAGATTCAAAACATTTTACAAAATAAATATTATTAAGCGAAATTAGAAGACAAGAAAATTAGCTTGTCTATTATTAAAATATATATTATTAAAAATTTTAAAGTTCATGGTGCAAATCAAATGGACATAATATTCATATGATATGTAAGCATTAATTAAATCAAACAGGCCCAGATAATTTTCCAATTTCGAAATGTCATGCATGCATTCATAACACATCATAAAATGAGTTCTTAGAGGAATTTTGGATCGATGGCTGGGCCCACGACAACGTTTCATTAATTAGAGGTATTTTTTATTGACAATAAATTAAGAGCCACATTGATTTATTATAAAGACTTGAGATTTATGATGTTATGTATAATCCCTGAGGTTATTTAAGGGTTAGATAATGATCCCAATTTATAAATTATCTTATGTAGCGAAATTGATGTATTATAACTTGGTATAATAGTCATAATTTATAGGACTGTGAAGCCTTTGAATAACGATGCCACCTAATTTATTGCTATTGTCCTTATTGAGTAGAACTGTGAAGCCTTTGAATGTTCTTGTAGTAGTTAATGATCAGGTTGTTCAAATTTCCCTTTCGAATTAAAAATGGAAGAAGAAAATTTCTTAGAAAGACTTTGCACGTCAGTTGTCACTATAACAGCATTAATCTTGAGAAGGAAATAAATTGGACCAAATCAACCTCTCCCTTTAATTTCAGTACTCCTGGGTGTCAACAATTTTCTGAAAATGATTTCCGATTTATATCACATGGATCACAATATTATATATATATTGAAATATTGATCTGAACCGTTAGATGTGATATTTATATTGAAATGTTCTTAGAGACCAAATTTTACATTTTTCTGAATTTTTTTACTATTTATTAAGCCACTTTGAAAATCGCTGATCCAACGGTGGCTTAACAAAACAGTAAAATCAGAAGTCACCGTTGGATCAACGATTTTCAAAGTATATTCATAAATAGCAAAGAAGCTCAGAAAAATATAAAATTTGGTCTCCAAGCACATTTCAATATAGAGATCACATGTAACAGTTCAGATAAACTTTTTGGATTTTGAAAATGAAAAAAATGACTTATAAGCATATACCCTCATATACTTATGTAAGTAGAGTAGCCAGCCTCTCTCTCTCTCTCTCTCTCTCTCTATATATATATATATATATGAGTTTTTAAGTTCACGAATTTTATTTGTGAACTTAACTCTATAATCTATCATATTTTTTTTAAACAACAAATCCAAACTATTGAAACCGATCAACTTGCGAGTCATGTGTGTACATTAACGGTCAAAATTAGGAGGCTTATATATTAATTTTAATACATTCATTTTTTAATATTTATTCATTAGAAAATTAGTTCCAAAATTTAAAATTTGATTTTCAACCGCATTTTAATATGGAAATCTTGTTGAGGGATTCGCATTAGCTGTTGAGGATATTGTCGACCAATTTTATGGATAGCGATTTGAATAGTGATTTGTGGTCTGTATGGCGGGTACACTACAACATTAAAGATATAGTCCACCAATTTTATTTGAAATTGATTAGAAAATTTTAATAATTTGCTCCACCTTCAAATGATTTAAATAGTACTTTGATTAACACTACTCTTTAGTCATTGTAAACTTCGCCAAGTTGTTATATTAATTAATTTGTATAAATTATTTTTGGGACTTAGTTGCTAGTGTTTCAATCTGAAATTCAATAGGTCTAATTAATAGATGCTCTCTCCGGTTCATCTGTCCTCCCTTTTAAAGTATAATACACTACAAATTTTTATTTCTCTGCTACTCTAATTTGGAATGAAATTTTTATTGTATAGAACTTAAAATTTTGCTTAGAAACTTTCATTCGTGTTTCTAAACAAACTCAATGAAAACTACATCTGTATTTTTAATTATAATAAATAAATACATCAATGAACATATTTCATACTTATTAATTATAAGTACTTTTGTAAGTAATTTAATGTGTGTTCAACTTCATGTCAAAACTGTACGTAATATTTAATTTAGACATGAAAAGTTATTTCCAACTAGAATAGTTTTTCCAAGATTTTTTTTTCCGCAGGTGTACAAATTAAGTACACAAGTTTGACAAAGCCCAAAATCATTAGCCCACTTCTCATGATTGTTCTTACAAAGGTTGAATCTCAGCCTGCTACAATAATCCATGGAACAATCTCAACCTCAGGTACTGGGCTGAGAATCTGAAATTGTCATCTCAGCCCAAAATGTGCACCAATTAATATTTACCTTTGCCTCTAACATGGTTTGCTTTGAGGGCAATACCACATGAAAGATGATGGTTAGTGTATTTTATTTCCTATTACATTTTTTGGAATCAATTACGATTTTTGAGAAAATTATTTTTTTAATATAGAAGGAAGCTAGCAGAAATATACAAACTTAAGCAGGAAAAAAATAAAGCATTAACACTAAAAAGATTACCAAGAGAAAGCATTCTCAAAAACATCACACTATACTTTGAAATTAAAATGACTACATAAAGAGAAAGGTAATGATACAGAGAAATTTAGATCAAACAAAATATACAACCGACTTAAATAGGAAAAGAAATGCATTATAATTAACGAAATGAATGATAACTAACGACCAACAACAATGATCTTCTCCGCTTCCTTATCTCTATTGAAATAATTGCTTGTATGTTCAATCTCTATGTCATGTTGCGATGGTTCACAAAGCAAAGTATCTGTTTCTTTCGGATTGTGCTCTTGTCCCCAAGGATGATGCTGATGCTTGCTTACTCGAAGAAGTTCTTCAGCTACTTCTTTCATCATTGGTCGCTCTTCCCCCTTCATACTTAGACATACCTTAGCTAGCTCAGCAACTGCCTTGATTAATTCAATATCATCTTCATGTTTAATTTCGTCATCTAGAAGCTCTTGCATTTTGTTCTCTTCCATAGCAGAGAGGAAGCGAGATGAAAGACTCCTCTCTTCTTCTGGTGCATAAAAATCAATTACGGGCTTGCTGGTTAGAAGCTCCAAAAGGATTACACCGAAGCTGTACACATCACTCTTGTCTGTCAATTGGCATGATTGCATGTATTCTGGATCAAGGTACCCGCATGTTCCTTGCACAACAATGACAAATTATGCTTCATCTGTAGGAACAAGTATTGAGGCTCCAAAATCGGACACCTTTGCCGTGTAAATTTGGTCTAAAAGTATATTTGCAGACTTCACATCTCCATGGAAAATTGGAGGAGATGCTGAAGTGTGCAAGTAGGCAAGTGCTTCTGCTGACTCATGTGCAATTCTTAGACGGGTGCTCAGAGAAATGTGTGACCCTTGCCTTTTGTTATGGATATACTCATATAGAGTATCATTGGGGATAAACTCGTATATGAGCATAGGAATCTCGACCTCTAGACAACAGCCTAGGATTTTCACAATATTCTTGTGGTTAATTTGTGAGAGAATAAGCATCTCTTTTCCGAATTCTTTCTTTTTGCTCTCATCGACTATCTTACACTTTTTAATGGCAACCATTTGATCTCTTAGAGTACCTTTGTAAACAGTGCCTTGGCCTCCATGTCCAAGAATATTTGCACTGTCGAAATTGTTTGTTGCTTGTTCTACCTGTTGCTTTGTGAATATTGTAAAACCGAATCCTTGGGTTGATTTAATCTTCTCCAGCAGAATCCATCCCCCGTGTTGTTGAAAGTACTCGTCTTTTACTTTAGAAAGACTTCTTCTCTCGAGAACCACATATAAACCAACTCCAAGAAATAATAAAGCGACAATACCAGCACCAGTTCCTACAATATTCGGTGAAAACTTTCTTTAATTTCAGGTATGGAATATTTGTAAATGTTGCTCCCAATATTTATATATATTTATGTAACTTTATTTCTGATCAATGTCATACCGAGTTGTATATATGTTTAATTTATTTTTAGTTTTCAAATAAGGGCACATGTTATGAAGTTTCTTTAAACATTTTTTTTTTGGAAGACGATATTGGCTGGCCAAGTACTCTCTTTCTCTCTCTCACTTTTTGGAAAGTCTCGCATAAGATGCGAAATCCTAAGAGGAATTGGAAAGTTTCTCTCTCTCTCCCTTTCATACAAGATGCTAATGCATGTTTAAATAAAGACAATTAGATTATTGAGCGGAAGGCCACATCGTTGTTTCTCTGTCTCACTTTCATTGTTGTGTAAAAGTCAATTGAGTTGCCGTTAATCAGAGTTTCAGACCTCAACTCTTAAGTATACACATGTCTACTATCAATCGGATTCGGTATGATCTGACTTTGGGTGAGTTACTTTTCAAGAAAATTTGATAGATACGATTATGTTTTGAGTGTTGGAAATTTCGGAAGGATACAATGAAACAAAGAGAAGAAATTTGCTGCTAAAATTAACTTCTATTGCTTAATTAAATTTGATTACAACATGCTGAATTTATAGCACAACAAAAAAACTAAATTTGGAACATCTAAATTTAGTACCCCACTACCTATCCTCTTATTACAAGCTGAACCTACTTGACTAATTATAGAACCCACTAACTCCTACATGCTCCATGACTAATTATAGCACTCCAAATATAAAGAGATGAATTTAGACCAACTTTCAACATAATTCTAAATGTGGAAAGCTAATTTTGGATCAACTTTCAACACTCCCCCTTGATTCAAAATTGGTTTACTCCAAGCTTCAACATCATCTTCTCCCTCAGCAGTCTTGATATTTGCATCCTTATTGGTTTGCAGATTTGAATCAGATGAACTGGGCATCACTTTTGGCCCTACATAGGTGACTGTGCTAACAGGCAGGATTGTCACTTTCTCCTGTTGTGAGGGATGGCATCCTTCACTCCTGTCAATAACAGCTTGCTCTTGGTTTCTTTCACCAACCTCGACAGTTACCTTCTCATGCTTGATAACAGTATCTTCTGTGATCACCTTTTTCAAAATATCTCCCGTAATACTTTTCATCTCCAGAAAACCTCTTCCATTTCCAAAGGAACTAGACACTTGACTTGACATATCACCTCCTCTTTCCATGATAACCTCTTCTTGGGTTAACAAGTCCGGAGTCAATCCACTACCATCCAGTGCTGGAATTCTTACTTCTCTCTTCTTATCAATATTCCTTTTGCAAACTCTTCTTTTTCTTCTACTACATGATCTTCCTCCTCTATGATTGTAGGCTCCTGCTCAGGATTGACTTCTACAATATGTAGTCTCATCAAGGAAAGTCCATTTTCTTCTTTCTTTACCTCCATCTGTACAGGCTGGTCGAAACATGATTCTGCCATCCTCAGCACTTGTGTATCAGTAATGGTAACTAGATCCCCATCAGAATCCTTGTACTTGATTAGCACAGATTTTAATGAAGGAAACCTCTTCGTCACAATATCTCTCAACACCTTGAAAATACATTTTTCTGGCATCTGAGCTAGCCGTATATCTTGGTTGTACACCAACTTCAATGGCCTCTGACGAATGAATCCTACATTCTCCACCTTGAGGGCTTTTTCATCAAACAAAATATTTCTACTCACCATGATTTTGCTACTTTTTGGACTACTGCCACCATTATCTCTTGTGTGCACTACTACTGTGCCCTTGTTGCTTGCATCAATCTTGCTCTTGGTGTATGCCATGAAGAGTGTCGGTTGCTCATTTTCTTTTACAGCATAGTTTGCTTGATTCTCCTCCCTTTGCTTCTTGTAGCACTCGGATTGGTAGTGCCCAAACTTATTGCAGTAGTAGCATTGGATGTTCTTCTTGGCTTCATGGCACTCAGATTGATAGTGCCCAAACTTGTTGCAATAATAGCACTGGATGTCCTTCTTGGATTCATCATATGATTGATTATTTTCAGCAGTGTTGCTTCTGCCTCCTCCTCTTCCTCTGCTGAAATTGCCTCTGCCTCTGTTTCTTGACGTCTCCCTCTGCATGTAAAATGCCTTGTCGTCGCCTTTATCTTCAGCCTTTGACATCCTTGCTTCATGAGTCTGCAGTGATCCCATGAGTTCATCAAAGGTGTAGGTTGCTAGATCTTTGGACTCTTCAATTGCTGCAACTACATGATCAAACTTGGGTGTTAGGCTTCTTAACACCTTTGCCACCACCGTCTTCTCTTCCATGGTGTCTCCAAATGCTCGAATTTGGTTGACCACCCCTTGTACTCTTGAGAGGAAAATCTGCACGGATTCCTCCTTGTTCATCTGCAGTGTTTCAAAGTCCTTGTGTAGGCCTTGAAGTTTGATTGCCATGACTCGAGTACTCCCTTGAAATGCTGTTTTCAGGGTTGTCCACGCCTCCTTTGCGTTGGTGGCTGCTGCAATTTTCGAGAAGATGGTGTCATGCACTGCTTGTTGGATGAAGAATAGCGCCTTCGCATCTCGCTTTGCTGTTTCTGTTGGTGTGGGATCTGCGGTCGGTGCTCCCGTCTCCACCAATTCCCATAGACCTTGTGACTTGAGCAAAGTTCGTATCTTGATGCTCCAGAACTCGTAGTTGTCTCCCTTGAACAGCGGAATCAACAGATTCGAAACGCTCATGTTCTCTGCCATGGTCGGATCTGCCCTGATCTCTAACCTTTGGCTCTGATACCAATTTGTTGGAAATTTCGGAAGGATACAATGAAACAAAGAGAAGAAATTTGCTGCTAAAATTAACTTCTATTGCTTAATTAAATTCAATTACAACATGCTGAATTTATAGCACAACAAAAAAACTAAATTTGGAACATCTAAATTTAGTACCACACTACCTATCCTCCTATTACAAGCTGAACCTACTTGACTAATTATAGAACCCACTAACTCCTACATGCTCCATGACTAATTATAGCACTCCAAATATAAAGAGATGAATTTAGACCAACTTTCAACAGAATTCTAAATGTGAAAAGCTAATTTTGGATCAACTTTCAACATTGAGTGGGTTAGACGGATTTTTAACTAGCTGTAATTTTTAGTTTTCCCGAAAAGCAATCCGTAGTCTATAAATGTATCCACAAAAGATAATAACGTACCTCCAACTAGTGTCACGTTGAAATCGCATTCTCCCGCACCCAGTTTATTATGATTACTACGCCAGCCAAAAGGACAAGAGCAGCGATATCCCCCTTCAAAATTGTGACAGTCTGCTCGCTCGGAGCATGGATTTTGGGTTACACATTCGTCGATGTCTACATGAATATGCCACAATATGTATTACTGCAACATATTTATGAAAAAAAAAATCTTCTTCTTTTCTTTTTTTGGATAGGCTAAGGCAGTTGACGTGGCAGCTGCCACAGTAAAGAATATAAAAATAAAATAAAGGAAAAGCTAGAGCAGGAAAGAGTAAGATAGAGAAAGACCTTGGCAGCCTCCATCAAGGCAGGGATTGCCTTGATAACCATGGGAACAGTTGCAGAGATAACCACCATGACCACTGGTTGAGTTTAAACAAACACTGTGATCGCTTCTGCATGCATAGGAGGATTTGTTTGTCTGTGCGATGCCACATGGCATATTTCCTATGACCCAGTTGATCACCATTGGCACTGTTGCATTAGGGTAATTCAACATATTAGTGGTGATGTAACTAGTGTTGAAGTTGAACTCAGCCTCCTCCACCACCATAGCATAGCTGCAAGGACTAAAGTTATACACCTTCGAGTTATCATACCTCTCATCAAAGGCAACATTAAACCAGTTTGTTTCTCTGGAGATATCTGTCTGGCAACAGCCAATTCCATTACAGGATCCATAGTTCATGACGGTATGTAGGCTATCACATGAAGAAAGACACCCTACTGAGTAATTAGTAGTGGCGTCAAGGCTGAAATAGGCAAGTGTATTACATCCAATAACTGTAAATTTGTTCTTCTCGGTGTTGAGCCAGTATGGTCTGTCACCAAAGCTGAAGTCGGGAATTTGAAGATAAACGGTTGAGTAAATAGAGTGTCCAGCAGCAAAGGGCTCCGGTACCGAATATTGATACCCGGTTGAGTAATTCTCCGTCTTTGTCTTGCTATCGTAGCACTGGTAAAATATGCAGCTGCTTACTCGTGCCTGTCCCAAGGACAGGCTAATATTCAGAATCTCATAGGTAGTCCAAATAGTATCATTTTCTATGCTGATCGGAGCATTAAAATAAGGACTAGGCATACCATCAATATATAATTCATTGCAATGGATATCGAATTCTTCAGACAGAGAGCAATTTGGGCCAATGCCGAAAGGGTAAGGGATGGTAATTCCACCGCAGCTCTCCGGGCACCCGGGCAGAGCGAGGGTGCTTTTCGCAGATTTAGTGGTTTTGAAGTGGATGAGGAGAAGAATTTGGGTTAGTATCAGTGCCACCGTGGTGTATAAAGAGGTTGTTTTTGTTTCGTTCATGATACTCATAGCCATAATAAAGGACTAATCCACTATTTTTTTTATCTAGT